>JAOXJP010224268.1:0-11644 GCA_025762735.1 Platanus orientalis | reverse complement strand
TTGAACCCGTGCCACTAAGGACGCTAATGGTAAGCCTTACCATTGGGCCAAGCCGCCCTTTCTAGTGGCCTTCAAAATATGATAGAAAAATGATGCATGTATGATAAATTCAAAAAAAAAACTTATACTTTCTAGGAGGACAAAAGGAAAGTTATTTTAATCCCTTTTAAGGAAGAAGTTGCACCTAAGCCTAAGGGGAGGGTAGCAATTTTTTTAATGAAAAAATTTGAAGAAGAGAAAGTGAAATTTGTTTTGTTTTGGTGACTTAGGGTGAGTCAAGTGTTATGGATGGTCCTTTTAAGGATAAGGATGTATATGAAGATGTCTTGGAAACTATTTCTATGGTAGTTTAGGCCTTATTCAAAGACTTTGATGATGTTATGCATATGGATTTTCCTTCTTGATTTCCTTCAATGAGGGATATCCAAAATCATACTGATATGATCCAAAGATCTAGGATACATTAAAACACACTATAGAGTGGATTAGGGGTGATCAGAGTAAGGTAAATGGTATATTTGACTGGTCTAGACTAACTTCTATTCATGATATTCATAGCTTTCATGGTTTATCATCTTTCTGTAGAAGATTCACAAAAAAATCAGCACTATTGTTTTCCTATAATTGATTGTATGATCAAGGTCCTTCCTATGGATGCAATAAGAAAAATATAAACCTCATCAA
This sequence comes from Platanus orientalis, assembly GCA_025762735.1. NCBI lineage: Eukaryota > Viridiplantae > Streptophyta > Magnoliopsida > Proteales > Platanaceae > Platanus > Platanus orientalis. Next base: position 10,960 of record JAOXJP010224268.1, on the reverse strand, counting down.
GTATAAGCTATCAAAAGTCATTACACTTGGTTTACCAAATTTTGGGAAAATGTTTGGATTACAATGCTTAAAGGGTTGGAATCAATGTAACGTTAAGCCAATAAGGAAAACCAATTGCGTTCTTTAACGAGAAGTTTAGTGGAACTCAATCAAGGTATTCTCCTTATGATATTGAATTCTTTGACATAGTTAAGACTTACGACAATGCGGACTACCTAATATAATGCGAGTTTATTTATTCTTGAACCGTGAAGAGCTTAAGTACTTGAATAGTCTACAAAACTTAAGAAAAGACATGGGAAATAGGTCAGCTACTTATATAAATCTGTCTTCATATTGAAACATAAGGCAAGAATACAATAAAATTGTAGATGCTTCGAGTAGAAAAGATGGTTTTTTATCCATTATGCAAGTTCAAGTGATTAGATTCCATACCTTTAGAGATTTGTATGCTGTTGACAATTAATTTGGGCCAATTCTTTAACAAGTGAAAGTAGACAGTATAAATGATTATGCTATCCAAAGTGGGTTTTTCTCTAAGGTTACAAAATTATGCATTTTTAATGGTTCCTTTAAAGAAGGTTGATCACATATTTACATAATGTATAACTTTTAGCGTAGGTAAGCTGTTGGTTCTTTTGAAGTTTCATATTATTGTTTTACGATGAAGTAAAATGTTTAGGGATATGTGGAGATGTGTTATGTCTGTTAGGTTTCCAAGGATGGGGCAACCAATGCAGAACTTTACACTTTTTTTGTAGTACCTTCATCACTTAAGATAAATAATATGGATTCATTATGAGTTTGCCTCATACACTAACATGTATGGATTTAGTTCTAACTGTAGATACATTTTCTAAGATGGCTCACTTCATAGCAAGTAGAAAAACCATGGATGCATTGAACATACCCAATCTTTATTTTAAAGAGGTGAGTTTGCAAGATATTTTATATTCTATTTCATCAAATTGGGATAGAAAATTTATGAATCTTTTTTGAAATACCTTATGGAAAAATTTGAATTTTTAGTTAAGCTTATCACCCTCAAAGAAATGGAAAAAATGAGAAACTGATCGAATAGAAATTTAAAAAATTTGTTAATAATCTTAGTGGGAAGAATGTGGATTTATAGAACCAGGCCTTGATTCAAGTTGAGTTGCATTTAATAGGTCCGAGAACAAAACTATAGGGTTGAGTCCATTTGACATATTTAATGGATGAAATCGTAAATGTGTTTTGGATCTAAATATTCCCAATGTGAGAATGATTAGTAGTACGACTGATGACATAGTATAGAGTATTTAGACTCTATATAAACATGGGAGAAAACAAATTAAGACTAGTAATTTTAAGTACAAGGTTGTAGTTGACAAATAAAGGAAGAAATTAGTATTGTTTAGTATATGAGATTATATTCAGGATGTACTCATTAAAGTTCATTATTTAGCTGATGCATACACTAAACTCAGTGCTAGGAAAGTTAAATCCTATGAACTTATTGAGGAGATAAACGATAATGCATATTGACTTAAGCTACCTACCACTGTTTACTTTTGATGTGCTCAACATCAAGAACCTTCTCCCACAACACAGTGGTTATGAGGATGATAAAAATATCAACTCGAGGATGAGTTCTCACCTTATTCTTGGGGTGAGGGATGCACGACATATGCAGCAATGGATTTCTTAGAGAAGAAGGATAAGGAGAAGTAGCTCAAGACCAAGCTACGTTAGGATTGATCAAGAATTAGTTTATATATATATTATTTATTGTTTTATTTAAAATAAGATGATAGAATATTAATTGGATTCTAAAGAGGTATTTATTTAGGAGTAGATATATTTGATTACCTACAATTTAGGATCATGCTATTTTGGATAAGCAAGGGAATGTTGGCTCAATAAAGGAAGATTTCTTTTGTAATGCATACCCAATGTATTTTAAAGAAAAAAGAAAAAAGAAAAATGAAACTGATCCACTACGATTTGGATTGATCTCTCTTGGGACTTTCTTGCTGGTTGAGTTATCTCTTTGCAAATTGTTGGTGCTCCTCTTAATTTTATTTCTCTTGTTTTATTGTTTTGTCTTGAATCATGGTATTTAATAATAGCCCGTGCCAATTCCCCATCATAAAAATAAATTTATACATGGACTAAGATTACATTCATTCAACATAAACATACTAGGATTACGAGTAAGAGTATTTATTGAAGCGTCCATAACAAAAAAAAGAAGAAAAACTCAGATTTAATTGCCACATCCATTTGACTGGTAAGAGTGTCTATTGATTACTATCATGAGGTTTTCCCATTTTCTAGTACCAATTTACAACAGTAAATATCATACTCTTCATCTGATTATAGAAACACTACATGACACATTTTGCATAAAATTAGAATCACTGGTTATAGCAACCACCATGCAATTATGTTTTAATTTAGGACACTCATTATTCAACCTATTCCATAATCATATCATCTCTCTCCTCACAAATTTTCTAGGTTTATTTTAACACTTATACAAAAGATAAACATTGGGATAAAGGTTAGCAATTTGATATTGTTCATTGTGGTTGTTTAGATATGAAAACAAGAAGTATCTCTTTATATAGGATATTGATTAAAAAGGATCATCTCCTGCCCCTAAATAATTTGTAGTGTCTAGGAGATGTACACATACCCTCAAAATAGTGAATGATGTCTCCTGAACACCACAAAATTATTTGTGGGTAGAAGGCTATCACAACTAGATATTGACTTATTTTATATTACTGAAGAATTCTTGTAACACCATTTGGATTTCATGAGGGTGAAACACAATTCCCTGTAAACATGAATCTAGGCAAAACAACAAAAAAATGGGTGTAAGAATCAGGTGGGTTGCTATGTCTACTCACCTCTAGGTTTGAACAAGGTGTACCTTATTGATGAAGATATTAAACGGGTTGGATAGATCAGGATAGATTCCCATCTAACTATTAAGATTAAAACTCCTCTTTATGTGAGTTCCTTGGGATGCAATAATAAATGTGGAATCATAAGCAAACAAACAAAAAACCACAAAAAAAGATTTATGTAGAGAGCCCCAAAACCGGGGACAAACCATGGAGCCACACAGAAACAATTTCACTATAATGGAGGATTACAAGCTACAAGCTTCTCTCTCAGTCTCACACACTCTACCCTAACCTAAAACCTTGAGATGAAACCCTTTCTATACCATCTTCTCTCACAACCTGAGAAGAAACCATTTTCTCACCTTGAAGCAACCCTTCAATTAGAAAACCCTAGAGAAACAATTTTCTCTCTTTTGCATCCAAACCACTCCATCTTGGCTCTCTCATAATCCTAGACGAGCTTAAGAACATTATATAAACTATAGAGACCTAATTTGAAAAACTCCTACCAAAATCACAACTTCCAAAACTGTATTTGTGCAATTAGATCGATCCGACATGTTATTGCTATCACTCTATGCAAACCCGAAACACAGTCTGATTATAATTGGATTAGTCTAGTCCCAGTTGGACTGATCCAGACTCCCCTTAAATCGATCTAAATTGTCTCTTCATAGATTTCTTCCCGAGCTCTTCAACTCCGATCTTCTTTGGTTCTTCCTTCGACTTCTCCAGATCAATCTCTACATCCAACAATCTCCCACTTTGAGATTGATGGTCTTCCATGGTGACTTCCTTCTGCAACCATGTGATGAGACCTCTTCTATTTTGTGACCTTTTATAACTCTTCTTATCTTCAACCATGCCCCCAACCTTGATCTCTTCTGACCTTTCCGATTGGTCATGAAGATGCCCTTAACAATCTTTACTTTGGTTTGAACCTTAACCCCTTGAAGACTTCTTGTTGAACCTTGCCTTCACCTATATCCTTGTCAAGACACCAACCTTATGACATGTACGCCACACTTCACCTTGGCCCTCACTTCGAAAACCTACTTTGGAGAATCATTTGCACCCATCATTCTTAGTAAACTCTGCACCATATACTTGAAATGCACCTCTACCTCAAACTTGAGACAACCCATTTGCAATCACTGCAAATGTAATACCCCATGTTTCACTTAAAGGGTAAAATCATAATCTTACCCCCATAAGGGTAAAATTATCCTTTCACATGTTCAAACAGATCATAGAGTGGTTTAGGAACCCATTGGATCAAGTTAGAAGTGTAAGACACAAGTTGGGCCTTGAACCGGTTAAGTTCAAAAGTTATCATAATTTTACATTTGGAGAACCTTTGCAGGTCCATTGACATAAATACCGAGATAATTAGAAGTCATGCCATACCTTTATAGAAAAATCTAAGAGTCTACTTTTCATAAAATAAACGGTGTGCAATTATGATTTTCGACGAAGAAGTTATGCCCATTTTACCATGAGGTGTCTATGTTGATAGGCCCATAGATTTGGGGCAACTTCCCAAGCCCACTGACACCAATCCCAAGAGAATTAGGGGATGATACATATACCTATGGAAATATATTTAAGTCTAGTTTCCAACCCAATAAACGGAGATTGATTCTGAGTTCTATAGAGAAAGTTATGAGCATTTAAGTGTAAGGGAGTAAAAGTTGAGAAAAGTCTATTTGGACCAATCCAACTTATTTGGATTGATTTAGGATCGATCCAGCCACTCTCAGGTCTTAGAAAAGTGAAAAAATTATGTTGGATCGATCTAGGATCGATCCAAATAAATCACCCATATTGTGATTTTTTGAGAAAAAATTGATATTTCTTCATTTTGGGGAGTGTGAGACCCTGCCACTCAACCCAAAACCTAGAAATATGATAAAGAAACCCTAATGGCCTCATTTATACCAAAAGGAAAAGAGTTAGAGAGGTTTAGAGGAATGGGGAGCTAAGTGTTAGAGTTCTTCCCTAATTGGGTAAGTTTCACTCCCAACTTTGGAAATCCACTAATTTAGCTCATTTTCTTCTTAGATTTTCATTTTCTACCTAGTTAACACTCTTCCTACATCATTAATATAAAATATAGGTGCAAAAGAAAGGAGGTTTTTGAGGGTTAGAGAGCTTGAACAAGCAAGAAGGCAAAAATAGTGAATTTTCATACATGATGTGCTATTACTCCCTTTGATTTCCTACCATTTTCTACATGGCTATTCTCCAGTATGATTTGTATTTTAGTGTTTTCATCACTTGATTATTAATCTATGAAGTTTTTGTGACTTCACATCACTTCATTTGAAGATCTATGAGACTATGTACGTTTACATACATGATGTGCTACTTCCCTTGTTTCTACTATTGTTTCTTCACGGTTATTCATTTATTTGGTTGGTGTTTTGGCTTCTTCATCACTTGATTGTTAATTTATGAAGTTTTGGTGAGTTCACATTACTTTATCAGTATTTATGAGATTTTATGAGTTTTCACACAAAATATACTACTCTCTTGAATTCTTGTCATTTTATTCATTGAAAATCCTTAGTTTAGATGAAATTTCAATTTCTCTACATTTTGGTTGGCTTGTGGTGGAATTTTAGTAATTTTTCTTCATCAAAACACTAAATCCATAGAGGATTAGTGAGTTCTCAAGTTGATTGCTCTAGTCTTACTATTTTTCTGCACTTTCCTCTATTTTGGTTGCCATTTTAGGTGAGATAATAGATTTTCATTACTTCTTGGTAAATCTATTTGAGTTTGATAATTTAACTATTCTATGGAGTGGTTTATTTCCATTATACCTCGGTAGGGAACTTGATTACATGAAATTCTAGATTTTATTTGTAAATGGTTAAATCTAATTTGATTTGTGTATGTATTAATCAAGATTTTATTTCTCTACTTTGCTACTATCATGAATTCATTAAAATCTTAAGCTTCTCTCTATGATTAAATGTAAGAAGGTTGAATCTGTATGAAAGTAAAAAGGGAAAAATGATTTCTACTCCTTATGCTCCATGTTTGCCTTGATTTCCCTATAGATGAGATTCTTATCTATATCATCATTTCTAGTTGGTAGTCTTTACTAGCTTAATTGACTCTGATCTTTGTTGCTTGTGCTATCTTATATGCTAGTTTCTCATTGATGCTATTATTATGCTTTCCACTTGATTATGTCCACTTACACTTGATTTGATGAGCTCCATATTAGTATTATTGCATCCACATGCATGACTTGTTTGGGACGTTTACATTATCATTGGTTTTAGAAAGTTAGAAGAGAAATTTTTAAGCATTTGATTTTGGAATGAGTATGAGCTACTACTTTCCATTTGGTTTTGAGTATGGTATTTACATGATCTCACTTATGAGTTTTGTTATCTGGATTACTCTTATATTGTATCCTTATAGAATTACAGAGTACTCTATATATGCATTGATTTTAAAGTACTATTTTGATTCCGAGGATTTTGTTTTAGACCCAATCATCGGGTGGCATTTATAGGTGAAGATGGCACTAGTTGCCAACCAACCCTTGATGTCTTGGGGGATTTTTGTGGGCTATATTGATCTATTGACCCATTTTAGTTCAAGTACCTTATCATCGGGTCACATTAATAGGTGAAGACAACACTAGTTGTCCACCAACCCTTGATGCCTTAAGGGATTTTTGCGGGCTAACCCTTGATGCCTTAGGGGATTTTCGCAGGCTATACTAGTCTTATGACCCATTTCTAGACCCAATCACCGAGTGACATTAATAGGTGAAGATGACACTAGTTGCCCACCATTTCTGTTTGAGATTTTAGTTTTGTCAGAGACCCTATCTGGGTCATACGAGATTTCCATTTTGTAGAGACCCTACATGGGTTACATGATTTCAATTTTGTTAGAGTTCCTACGTGGGATAATCCGTTGGATTTGTTATGAGGTGTTTTAATGAGATTTGGTTTAGAAACCCTACATAGGTTGAGTTGTTTTGATCTGAGGTGTGTTTTGGTAGAAACCCTTCATGGATTACATGAGTTGAGAGCTGCATTAGGCTTTCTTGAGCATGCATCAGTTCTGATATCTATTAGCTAAGACAACTTATTTGAGAGGTGCTAAGGCTTATTTATTTATGAATATTTTTGAAGAAAGGATCTACATTACATATTTCACTTTCCTTATGAGCCACACTTTATAGATGGTGAAGGAGATGAAGAGAATGATGAGATTCAAAGTTCTTTCAATAGCCTCTTCCTTCAAAGTGTTGAGATGGAGAAAAAGAAAGAAGAACTTAGGAAAAAATATAAGGAAATGGTCCAAAAGAGCAACTCCTTGGAGGATACAATCTTCTATCTTCAATAAGAATCTCCCTTGAAAAGTGGAAAAGAAAAAGAACTTTCTAATGAGAACTCATTTCTTCTCAAAGCTAAAGAAGAAATGAGCCTAAAGATAACACTTCTTGAAAACAAGCTTAGTGAATCAAAAACTTTTCAATGTCTCAAAAAAGACAATATGAGAATTGAAAAGAAGAAATTTCTTGAGGATAATGAAAAATTATCCTAGAAAATTCTAGAATTTGAGGAGAAACTCAAGTCTTTAGAGAGTAGTGAGGATGAGATAATTAATGATGACTCTCTCATACTTGAACTAGAAAGTCAAGTAAATATACTAAATAAGAGGAATAAAACATTGAACATCATTTGTGCTCAAATCACTAGGAAGTCCTTAGAGTAGCTCAAGTAAATCAAAAAGCTTTAGGAGGATAAAAGGAAGTCATTATTCATGATAGCTTAAGGAAATGAAAAATTAGAGAAGATGATCTCCATGGGAAAGAACCATGGTGACATAAGAGGACTTGAATTTAATTCAAATGTTAATCATACTTCCTCCTCATAAAAGGCTAAGAATGTCTTTGTTAAAGCAACGGGAAAAGCTAATGCACAAGCCTCCTATAAGGGCAAGGATAAAGTATCTTCTCAATGACTACCACAAAGGTCCTATGGGGTTAAGAGAAAGAAAAGAACTTCAATCAAAGGTAAGGCACCCTTGAAGCAAGGTGAGGTTCTTGGGAGACCAAAATCTCAACCTTATTCCTATGCCAAAGCGGCATGGAATAACTTTCAAGCCAATAAGGCTTCTTCTTCTAGAGGATTTCAAGAAAATGTCTCTACTTCTAGAAATTCCAAAGGGAAGCTAGAAGAACCCCTCGATCCTCTTATACTATAATCTCTAGGAGGAAACAATTTCAATTCAATATTCCTAAAAGATTACAATCATCCCCTTATGCTCAACCTTCTAGCATGAGACAATCACAAATGCATGTTTCTAGAAGACCAATCTTTACATGCTATTATTGTGGCCTAGAAGGACACATCAAAAGTGATTGTAAAAAGAGGATGAATGACATTAAGTCCCCAAAACACCAAACTTAAAAAAACATTTAATGAGAAAAATGTCAACAAGAGGAACGATTTTTAAAGTGTTGAAAATAAAAATCTTCTTAAGAAGAAGGATCTAGCCCAACAACAAAATATAAAAAGGAAAAATCTTAAGAAATTATGGTTTAGGAAGGATGAACTAAAATGCTTAATCATTCATACAACTCTAAAAGCTGGGAGCACATCAGGGTGGTATGTCATTGTTTGGCAATCTTGAGGAAACTCAAAGTGGGAGTGCGATATTTTTTGACATAAACATTGTCAAGATCATTGGCAAGGGAACTGTAGAGGTCCTCGGTATTCCCATACTCATCAATGTCCTATTTGTGAAAGGCTTAAAGCATAATCTTATTAGCAAAAGACAAATCTGTGATAAAGGCTAGGGTGTACACTTTGTGAAGAATGGGTGTGAGATTAAGGACAAGGGGAGTGATGAAATCCTTGTCAAAGGGTTAAGGACAAGTGACAATTGCTATGTCATAGAACCCAACAAGCATGAGTTGGATGCTTATCTTATGTCTTAAAAGGATGAGACTAATTTTTGGCATCAAAGGTTAGGTCACATTAACTTTAGAGACCTATCTAGGCTAAGTAGAAAATGAATAGTCAAAGACTTACTTAGATTGACCTAAGTTGACAATCCTATGTGCAAAGGTTGTCAAATGGACAAAAAAACTAGAGTCCCTCATAAAAAAAAAATCAAATAAGGACATCTAGACTACTAGAACTTCTCCACATGGATTTGACCGGTCCAACTAGATCGAAGAGTTTAGGAGGTAAGAAGTACTTCATGGTAGTGTTGGATGATTTCTCTCGATTCACTTGGGTAGCATTTTTAATAGAGAAATTCGAGGCCTTTGATGAATTCTTAAATATTTGTAAAAGAATTCAAGCCGAAAATGACCTCTCTATCAAGTGCATTCAAAATGACTATGGAAGGGAATTTGAGAACTACAAGTTCTCAAATTAGTGTGATTAGATGAGCATTAGGCATGAGTTTTTAGCACCAAAGACTCCACAAAAAAATAGAGTTTCTAAAAGGAAAAATAGGACTTTTCTAGACATAACGAGTTCCATTGCTTGCTAGGAGATTTTGGGCTGAAGCGGTAAGCAATGCATGTTATATCTCGAATTGCATCTATCATAGACCCAAAACTAACAAAACAACCTATAAAATCTAGAAAAGCAAGAAGCCTACTATTAAATACTTCAAAGTATTTGGAAACTCATGCTACGTCTTAAAGGACAAAGAACACCTAGGGAAGTTTGATAAAAAAGCAAGAAAGTTATCTTCCTAGGGTACTCTATGAATAGAAGAGCTTACTGGGTGTTCAAGAAAATGACTCTCATGATGGAAGAGTCGATCGATGTAGCCATTGATGATCGTGAGAATAGTGTAACACAAGTAGAAATAATTGTTGTATTCTTGGGCAATGAGCTAGAAACCTCATCTCTCATAGAGATTGAAGAACCTTAAAAGATCAAGAAGTCTCATCACAACAAAGCTTCGAGGATAGAGAAGCCCAACCTTTTCCTAAGAAGAAGAGGATTACAAAAGGTCTCACACCAAATGACATCCTAGGTAATCCTATAGATGAAGTAAAAATAAGAAGACAAATCGAGAACATCTTGACCCAAAAAGGTAAAGGAGGTAAAGGAGGCTCTAAATGATCCAGATTGGATCAGTGCCATGCAAGAGGAGCTCAACCAATTTAAAAGGAACGATGTATGGTACCTAGCTAAGAGATCCTCTGATAAAAACATCATCGAAACAAAATGGATATTAAAAAAAAACATGAAGAACATGGCACGGTAACAAGGAAAAATGCTAGACTTATTGGTGGAACCTAAAATTGGTGCACGAATGTGGATTTGATTTTTCACTCACCACGCCAATGACGGCGAATGAAAATTGTACTTCTTATTCGCCATGATAAGAAGAGTTTCAGTTACTCACTCTCGCCTAAAAGGTGTGCACGAATGAACTAAAAAGTTCTTTTTCGCGTATTGCGGAAACCAGAAACTAAAAGTTGGTTCTATCTCTTCCCGAAATGGTTGTTTTGGATAACTACGATTCTTGTGAGCCCCTTAACTGCCCAAAAGGTGGAAGAATGTGGATTCTCGCATAGAAGAATCACCTAAATATTTGAAATAAGATTTGAAGGATCTCACCTTAACATAAGAGATATGGAAGAGATAGAGTTCTCCTCAAATAGAGACTTTCCTCAAGGCTCGTTTTCTGTGGCCTCTAAAGACTAGCATGCAGAGAGATGCACAAGACCCAAAGAAATCCAAGAAGGAATGAGAAAAGAGTTGGAAGTTGAAAATACAAGTTATATACATCCATTGAAGATCTACAAGCTACCTCTCTTCCAAGAAGAGAAGGCATGTCCATTACATCTCTGCCATCTCTTTGAAGAAGACATCATAAGAAGCCCATCATTGACCCTGATCATGAATAGGTAAACTTGTCAATGTATAAGCAACTACAATCTTGTATATATATATATGTATAGTATCTTCTCCCCTCTTCTTATCTTTTTTCCATACTTTTGCATGTGTCATAATACAAAGTGAGCAACTTGGAGTTAATTAGAGGTTGGTTGTGCTAAA
>JAOXJP010224267.1:0-25583 GCA_025762735.1 Platanus orientalis | reverse complement strand
TCTCTCTCTCTCTCTCTCTCTCTCTCTCTATATATATATATATATATATATATATATATATATATATATATATATTAACAAGTTGAGTTTTAGTGAGGAGTTCAGTGAAACCCGGCTCAAGTTCACTTGGGAAACAGACTTGAATCAAAACTAGGCTTGGCTCTATTGAGTTTAAAACAAGGATCAAGCTTGGCTTATTTACAGTCTTGCCCGTGATCGGGTTGTGACAAATTTTTTTATAGTTTTTTTAATTAATATGAACAACAAAACAATAATAAACAACAATAAGAAAAACTTATTTAAAAAATTCAAGTTAAAAAACAAAAACCTTGCTTTTTGTTCCTGCTACCTTAAAGCATAAAGGCTAATTGCTATGATCTTTGCTCCCTTCTAAGCTGCCACCAACAAGATTCTTTGTTTTGATAACCTAGGTTTTCTTTTTTTTTTTTTTTTTCTTTATTTCTTGGGGTGCCTATCGCCTAGGTTTCTTTGGTAGGCGGCGTAGTTCCTCTACATCTATGTATTTACGTACATGGATAAGACTAAGATCTATCCCAGCACAAAATACATCATAATCGCAAGCCGCGTCTTTACCGATCTCTCCGCCTAATTTTGCTGAACACTTGAATCCCGCGCAGTCCTTCTCGCTCTCTCGTTTATCCATTACTGTGTTTACTCGTCTCCCTCTTTACAGCTCTCTGCGGAGGCGAGAGAGAACGCAACGACCCACTTTCATGGAGGCTTAGCGGGGATAGTGAAATCGAGCTAGTTTTGGAGACGTTTCAAGTTCCATTTTTGTTTAATCTGTGAAAGAGAAGAAAGGAGGAAGACCAGATTCAGGAATCGAAAATGGTAAACTCTGACTCTAGCCTTAGTTCTGCTTGAAGGAAGACGGTTTTCTGTAATCCTTGAGGAACCCATCTCGTTCAAGTTGCAGAACAAGGAAGGACGACGAAACCCAGATGCAGGGATTCGACGAGAACCCTAATCTCAGATATAGTACCCCTTGAAACAGATTGTTCTTCTAGTTCTTCATGGAACGCCCATTGTTGACTTTAATCTTTGTGGTCTTGGAGATTATGGTGAACAGATCTCCTCCGATTGTGGAATCGTTTTCGCAGAACGAATTCAATCTCATGGCTTCTCCTTCGATTGTCCCCCAGTTTCCGCCCCCACATCTATCACCGGGCCGCCTTCCGCCGCCTCCGCCTCCGCCTCTGCCGTCTTCACCTCCACCGCTTCCGCTGCGGCCAACTCCACCGCCGCCGCCGCCACCAACACCAAAGCCAGCATTCCCCTATAAAACTCGGAACTTGACGACAGAATCACCAGATTCCATACCTCCCCCTCGGCATCACGGCAATATGTGGCACCCAGATGTTCGATCTAATCGAAATCGCCAGATTAAGAAGAAGCCTGATTCGAAGTTCAATCCGGGGAAGAAGTTCGGGATAGTGTTTGCGGGGATCGCTGGGATATTGCAGATTGCCGTCCTGGGGTTTCTACTTCTAAAGAGAAGGCAGATTTCAATGATTAAGGACAGACATGGCAATTGTTCTTCTTGATTTAGGGGCATCCAATTTTCTCATTATTCTCTTGCTTGGTGGGTTGTTCCGGATTGGAGAGCATTCTGAGGTCAATGCATAGATTCGTGATTTAGGGGGCTAATGTAGAAGGATGGATTGGAGAGCATTTTGAGTTTGTTGCATAGATTCGTGATTTAGGGGGGCGAGTGTAGAAGGATCATCGCTTTGACTGGAGCGGGCAGCTCTCAAGTTGGGGTCTTTCTAGTTATTCTGTAAATTGGGTAAATTTGGTTGGCATTTTTTCCCTCTTGATTCTCCATTCATTTCCTTCTTTTTATTTCCACTACACAATTTGTAATTCAAAGCAGAACATACAAATTTTCCATCTTTCTTCAAGTTCTTTTATCATTCTATGTTTCCTTTTGTTGTTTACCCAATATGATGGTTTAACACTGCTAGGAGTAATTCAAATCATGAGGAGGAGGTTAGATCTTGCTTTGTACAATGGTGAAATTTAATTCTCTCCCCCTTTTACTGTGCAACGAATTTTTGAATTTTCTTTCTGTAATTATACCGCCTTTTATGAATGGCCTCAGTTCTTTACCAAAAAACTAAAGAAATGCATCTAGCTGTTGTTTTACGGGTCTTGCCATGGAATTGGGTGACTTTATGATGTCTCCACCTGTTTAAGCAATTGCAGCACATTTACTATTTTCTATCTCATATCGAGCAAGGATGTTCATATTCCATGCAAGCCATAAGATCTTCTAATGCACATATCAAGTATTAAGAGGCATTAAGGGCATGGAATGCAATTCAAAACAATGCATACTCACAGCTCATGGTTCTCAAAAGTGCGGAGTTAGAAAGCAACCTGATTAGATCGCCCACTTTAGAAAATCTCCCTGTGGTAAATGACGTTAATATCATATTACCATAAACCTGTTTCTAGCACAAACAGATTATTTTTCGACCTCATTGCTTCCTACATGACTGGAGATTGGCTACTGTTACAGATTGCCGGAGACATTGTGTTCCTTCAGTGCCATCATTTCACTGTTTTCCGTAATCATCCCTCAGCCTAACAACTTGAGTGCATATTCTTCCATGCCTGTGCACATCTTCCTGAAAATTCATCTTGGAGTTTCTTTACCAATGCAGTGGTACTTGTTGAACTTATTCATATAAAATTATTTCCGGTTTGGTAGTTGATACCAAAATTTTGCTTCTCTTTAAAGAGCTTAATAGGCTTGTACTAAGGAAAACGGTATGTTAAATTGAAGGATATTTCTCTCAAATATGATAAAATCTATAGTGAAAAGGCTTTGGCCCCTTTTGCTGGCTTGTACTTCTCGTGCTATTCAAGCTTTAATAAAAAAAATTATCTTATTTATCAAAATAAAAAATGTAAATAAATCTATGGGATAGTAAGAGTTGACCCTTCACCTTTGCAAATATATGTTCTCAATACCTTATGTCTATCTCTGGCAGTAGGTAATCTCATTTACACTGAACTACCAGAAGAAATCCTGTCCCTCCTATAAAGCTATGTATCTTCATGTATGATCAAATGGTTACTATTTTTTTTCCCCAATTGAGTTAGATCTTTTTAATAATCTAGAAGAATGAATCAACAGCCTAGAATTTTTCCTTAAGAGTACACACCTGGGATATATTTTGACTTTTGAATCTTGGATTGGAAGTGGTTCTATGTGTCCAAGGGCGGGAAGTTGATCCTTTTTAATACTGCACTATCAATCATCCCTACTTATTCCTGTCTTTGTTTATTTTTTTTCCATCCTCTGTAGCAGGGAAAATAGAGAAGCTTTAGAGGGACATATTGTGGAAAGGTTGGGAGAGTGCTAGCACTTATCATCGATCATGTCTGGATTCTGAAAGCATTGGGTGGAGTTCATCACTAGCCAATCTCCATAGCAAACAAGGCACTTTTGTGCAAAGCTTTGGCAGTTTGGAATGGAAGGGGACAGTTTTTGGAGATGTATCGTAGAAGTAAGTGTGGGGTTGTTAGTAGTTGGGAGGGCAAGGGCGTATCTATCTTGCATGGCAGGAAACTATTGAAAGGTATCATGGGACATCTGGGTAAGTTGAAGGAAGGCATATCTGTCAAGGTGGGATGACATTCTTTTCTGAAAAAGAGTGTGTTGATGCTCCATTGAAATCTAGCTACCCTGGTGTCTTTAGTTTGGCCATGAATAAGAAGGCAAAGGTTTCTAACTTTCTTAACAAGATAGGTTGGTGTGGCAAACCACACTTGGAACCTCTAAAGGGGTGGTCCTGGGTGTTTTGATTGCTTTGTTATTTCTTTTTTGCTTTCTTTCTTTGCTGTAGGGGGCTGCTTGTACCCCCTCTTTTAGTTTTTTATTAATACACTTCTTTTCTCATTCCAAAAAATGTTGGATTCAACAAGATGAGGCAGCCTGTAGACTGCACCCTAGAGGTGTCTTTACAGTGAGGTCCTACTTTGATATCTTCCACCCACGGCATCCTTTGTCTATTCCATGATAACAGTGTGTAATACCCTTTGATTCCTAGCCCGAGATCCAATTATTTTGGTAGAAAGCTGCCTTGGGCAAGATCTCAACAGTTGATAACTTAATTCGGAGAGGATTGTATATTTCTAACATCCGTCTTCTATATATGAGAAGTGGTGATCTGTCTCCAATCCTATGATCCATTGCTTATTTATGCTGGAAGTTTAGATGTCCATTACAGCAGATTTTGTTTTGCAGTGGGTGATTTAGAGGATCTCAGTAATCTCCTATGTGGGTGGACTTTGGCACTCACTACAATGAAAAGCTTATTTGGTCATTGGTCCTGGCTCTTTTTGTTGGTTTGTGTAGCAGGAATGGAACAATTGTCTTCGAAAACTATTTTAGGTTGCATAATAAATAAAAAAAGGTCATCGGCAATGAAGCGGTACCTGAACATGGAGAAGAAGTCCTTTGAAATCTGGACAGATGATTTCAAGGGATTTGGTTCGTTTTTTATAACTGAAAGAGCTCGTGGTCGCCCTCATGTGGTGGAATTCGATGGTGAGTTGTGCGACAAAATCATCGGTTTCTTGAATAGTGCCATCATTGCACGTAAGGATGTTGGATTCTGGGAGACCCTCCACTCGAAGACTGCTACCATCTTCCTTATGAGAGGTTCTAATGATCGGGGATGGCTTATTAAGGTTACCGAATGGAAGAAAGACAAGAAGAACTCCTTCATCGCCAGTCCTACCAACTTGGAATTCGCCAAATGGGCTAATTTTGCTATGGTGCTTCAACAAATGGTGGTTTCGAAAAAGGTGTTGGTCTCCCCTCGCAATGTTATTCCGACAGTTAAAGGAATGGTGGGGTTGCAACCGGTTTCACAGATTAGACCTGTGGTGAAGGCAAATGAGGTCTAGGTGGCTCTTCAGGAGGATATGTTGATTTGTGAAGTGTGGGGGACTCTGTGCGATTGGGCTCTAATTCAAGACATGATTATTTCGAAATTGGGGTTTAGGAAAAATGATCTTTGCCTCTCGCCATTGTGGCATCTAGAAAATAAGGTTTGTGCCATTTCCGTCGGGAGGTTGATACCAATGCTCTATTGAAGATCAGCCCGATTGACTTGCTGGATGGTGTTATCTTACTCAAAAGGTGGCTGCTGGAGATGTGAGGTATT
Organism: Platanus orientalis; assembly: GCA_025762735.1. NCBI lineage: Eukaryota > Viridiplantae > Streptophyta > Magnoliopsida > Proteales > Platanaceae > Platanus > Platanus orientalis. The sequence continues at coordinate 20,382 of JAOXJP010224267.1, read as the reverse complement.
TCTTTGAATTTATTGCAAGGGGAGGTGGATTAGGGTGAAGGGGTCCCTCCAGTGTTGAGATCTATGGAAAACCTTAAAATTATTAGGGATTTGTGTGGTGGTTTCATCGAAGCTCAATCTGAGGCCCAATACCTTCCTCGAGTTTGTGTTACATATTCTAATCTAAGTTTGGTCCCGAGGGTTTTGGTGGTTCGCCTTTCAGGGGTGGAGTGCTTAATTGTCATTAAAGTGGAGTTCCAGGTGGAGTCCTCAGGTGTTGTCAGAGACGGGAGGCCTGAGAAAGGATCAAAGGTTGAAGATGAGAGGGGAATTGTCCAAAATGCCCCTGATCAAATTGGGGGTGTTGCAATGGGGCGGATGATTCAAAATTCGAATTTTGAATATGGGGTCCTTGGAAAAGGCCCACTGAGTTTGGGCCCATTTGTTCTGGCCCGAGAGAAACCGAACCAGTTTTGGGTTAGAAAGGGACTGGATCAATTGAAACTAGGGGTCCTATTTCAACCAAACCAGAGGATAGCTTATCTTCCTAAATGAGCCCTAATTCCAGAATGGGTTTTAATAGGTTTGCCCCTTTGTTATTGCCGGAGATAGTGTTGGATTCCATGCCTGCGTCTAAGGTGGAATCGTCTAGTGGGAGGAGTCAAAGGGGCTTCGGCAAGCTCATTCTAGGCTGAAAAAGATAAATGTGTCGATGCTCCTCTAGTGAAGCATGGTGATGCCTCCGATTAGGTGATTAGGGTGGCTCCTATGAATTGGGAACATGTGGTGCAAAAGGAGTGCTCGAGCAGTGGGCTTGGTTATGTGGAGTCACGAGTCTAGCTTCTCAGTTTTCTCAGGCTCACAGGCTATTGTTCTAGGAACGAGCATTGTTGGTTTAAGGAGGAGGCCCTTGATTGCTTTGTTGTTGATGATATGACATCGGGAGGTGATGGACTTCAGTTTTCTACTCCGGATACTAGCCAGTTGTATGTAAATGATCTTAAGCATAGAGGTGGTGGTTGAAGGCAACCTGTTGAACCTGATTCAGAGGATTAATACTTATCCCAATGTTAGGGGGATGGGAGTGGAAGCCCTTCCAATGTGATTGAGGGCTTCAAGGAAGGTTACGAAAGGCTGGTAGAGTATTCATTGTCCAATGAGGTGAAGTCTACTAGTGTCGAACATGGTGCTCTGTCGGTGTCCAGTTTGAATAAGGGAGGCGTGGAGGAGACAATGTCACAGAATCCACTGATTTAGGTATTCCTAACCTAGAAAGCCTACCTCATCAATTTTCTGTGTCTGTTTTTCCGTGTCATTCTGCTGCAGGATTTACCCAAGAGCTTCTTCCTTTATCTCAGGGGATGGTGGAATACCAGGGTTAGAGTAATGGTGGCATGGAGTCTATGGCAGCGGAAAGTAGGGTGGGTGTTGACAATATGGTTGATAGCGATGATGAGGTGGATATCTTTATAGGCCAGATGGGGTTCACTGTCAGTGACAGGGATGGTAACGAGGTTAAGCTCTCCAAATACTTGAAAATGTCTGATGGCATAGGGAAGGACACGATGACGGAACGTGGGAAAAGGGAGATGAGGAAGTTGGAATGGGATATGAGGGATTCCAATGCAAGGGAAGTGGGGGAATCCTTGAAAAGAAATGGAAGATTGGGAGCTACAAAGGTTAAACCATGTTAGTGCTTTCCTGAAATGTTAAAGGGTTGGGCGGTGTGGATAAGAGAAAATTGGTCAAGAAAACTATGAGTTGCAATCTGGACGTGGTGGTGATTCAAGAAACAAAAAGGAGGTGATGTCCAATCGCTTGGTTAGATACATCTTGGGTCTACTCTTTTGGAGTGGTGTGTGTTACCGGCTGTTGGAACATTTGGTGGTATTCTTAGTGCTTGGAATCCAATTTCTGTGACTCGAATCGATGAGATTAGTGGAAGGTTTTCGATCTTTATTGCTTTCAAAGACTTGGCTATTGGTTAGGAGTAGATGTTCACAGGAATTTATGGCCCTGCCTCAACTACAAATAGGGAAGACTGTTGAGGGGAGCTCAAGGGCATTAGAGTGAGATGGTGGGGGGTGACTTTAATGTGGTTCGGTTCGTTAGAGAAAAAAAGCCGGTGGGGTGAATCACTAGAAGCGTGAGGGATTTTGCGAACTTTGTGTCAGAGGGAGGTCTGTGAGAGGGTCCTTAAACCAATGCCAGTTTTACTTAGACGAATGAGCAAGATATCCTTATTTTGAGTAGGCTGGACAGGTTCTTGGTGTTAGGGGATTGGGAGGAATTCTATCCTCATTACTTTCAAGGGGTGAGAACAAAATTATCTAATCATTGGCTGGTGGTGTTGCAAACTAGTGCCTGAAGTTTTGGTCTGAAGCCGTTCCGTTTTGAGAACATGTGGAATACCCACCCCTCTTTCAAGGAGTTGATTTATAAATGGTGGAGGAATTGTCGTGTTGAGGGATGGGAAGGGTATAGGTTTATGTAAAAACTCGGGTGTGTTAAAGGGAAGCTTCAAGAATGGAATAAAAGTACCTTTGGAAATTTGAAGACTAATATGGATAATCTTACTGCGGAGTTGCTTGCTATTGATAAACTAGTTGAGGAGGGTGAGGGCTCCTGTGATGACCTTAGGGTTAAAAGAAGGGAGGTGTTGACTTCTCTCAAGCAGAACATCAATGTCGATGAAATGTTTTGGCATCCAAAGGCCAAAAACAAATGGATTCATGAAGGAGATGAGAATTCTAAATTCTTTCACAAAATGGCCAACAGAAGAAAACGGAAAAAACTATTTCCAATCTCTTGATTGAAGGGGAGAAGACCATGGTATTCAAGGAAATTTCCAATGAAGCCACCTCTTATTTTGCAAGGCTATACAGAAAGGAAATGGGAGTGAGACCGATGATTGATAACTTTTTTGTGGGTGAAATTGATACGGAACATGGGACTATGCTTGAAAAACCTTTCTATGAGGAAAAGGTTAAAAGACTTAGCTCGGAGAAATAAAGGATTAAGGAAGAAGATAGAGAGAGAGAAGGGAGAAAGAAGAGAGAGAGGAAAATAGGTCATATGAGTTAGGGTTACTCATACGACTACACTTATTATTTATTCTAGATGGTAGGCCCAATACAATGGTATATATGACCATACTATACTTGACTGGAATACCCTCCATGTACCATGTACACTACGGTACCATATATGCTAACACTCCCCCCTCAAGCTGGAGAATAGATATCTCACATTCCCAGCTTGCCAATGAGACTCAAAAATTGTGATGTACTAAGTCCCTTGGTAAATAGATCTGCTAGCTGATGGTGAGTTGGAACAAAGGGTATACATATGTGTCCTTGAGATGGTCCTTAATGAAGTCCCTATCAACTTCCACATGTTTGATACAGTGATGTTGCACAGGATCATGTGCAATGCTGATTGCAGTTTTATTATCACAATAGATTCTCACAGGTCCTGTTGTGGGCAAACCCACTTCAGAGAGTAACATTTTCAACCATAGAGACTTTCAAATACCATAAGCCATAGATCTAAATTCAGCCTCTACACTAGATCTCGCGACAACCAATTGTTTCTTACTCCTCCAGGTTACTAAATTCCCTCCAATAAATGAGCAATAGCCAGACGTAGATCTTCGGTCTATCAGGGAGCTAGCCCAATCGGCATCGGTATATACCTCTATTTGATGATGAGTATTCTTCTGATAAAAGATTCCTTTGCTTGGACATCCTTTCAAGTATCTAAGAATCCTATATGCTGCCCCCATATGGTCTTGGTTAGGTGCATGCATGAACTGATTGATAACACTAACGGCATATGTGATTTCTAGACGGGTGAGGGACAGTTAAATAAAACACCCCACTAGCCGTTGAAACCTTCCTATATCAATCAATTTATCACTATCATTTTCTTTCAACCCATGATTTACCACGATAGGAGTAGCACATGGTTTGCAACCTTCCATCCCAGACTTTTTCAAGAGATCTAGTACATACTTCCGTTGAGAGAGAAAGATGCCTTTACCTAATGTGGCAACGTCAATCCCAAAAAAGTACCTCAAGAAACCAAGGTCCTTGATCTCAAATTCTTTAGAAAGACTCTCTTGAGGCATTGGACTTCCTCTTCATCATTCCTAGTCACCACAATATCATCAACATACACAATTAAAGTCGTCAACTTGAGGCCTTGTCTCTTTATAAACAAGGTGTGATCAACTTGTGCTTGTTTGTATCCAGATCAGATCATGGTAGCCCGAAACCTTTCAAACCCTGCACGAGACGGTTGTTTCAATCCATATAAAGCCTTTTTGAGTTTGTAGACTTTCCTTTCAGCTTGTGGCATACAAAATCCAGGTGGTGTAGTTGTATACACTTCTTCCTCCAAGTCTCCATGTAGGAATGCATTATTCACATCAAATTGTAGAAGAGCATCAGACCAAAAAATCTTAGGCACATTCATGGTAAATGTGATGGCTTGTACAATTTCCAACAAATGACGATTCTTCCGCTCAGCTACCTCATTTTGTTTAGGAGTGTCCGGACTTGTGGTTTGGTGAACAATTCTAGACTTATCAAGGAAATAAGAGAAATCACGAGAAATGTATTCTCCACCATTATTAGATCTAAGAATCTAAATTTGGGTATGGAATTGGGTAGAAACCATAGAGAGAAAAGATTTAAATGCCGCAAACATGTCACTCTTATGTTTTAACAATTAAACGTAAGTAGTCCATGAATAGTCATCCACAAATGTCACAAAAAATCTAAAACCAGAGAGAGAAGTAGGACCCCATACATCAGAATGCACAAGTTGAAATGGAAAATAACATTTATTTTTATTACTGATTGGATGAACAGATTTACAATGTTTAGCCAATTGGCAAGGTTCACATAAAAAAATTGAAATTAGGATCTAAAAAGTGAGGAAACATTTTCCTTAATGCAGAAAAAGATAAATGACCCAAGTGACAATGCCAAGTGAGCAACTCATCGGATCGGGAAGAAACATCCCTCTTTATTACAGATGAAGCAATTGGCAACCATGAATCTAAGAAATAAAGACCATCATTCTCATGCCCTAAACCAATCGTCTTCCTCGTCACCATGTCTTGAAACACACAAGGACATAGAAATAAGATAATACAACAGTTAAGGCTCTGGTAATATGATTAATGGACAAAAGATTTAAAGTGAAGTTAGCAACATGTAGGACAGATGATAATTGTAGACTAGGAGTGACATGAATGTTTCATTGGCCAGCAATAAAGGAAAGAGATCCATCTACGATACAGACCTTATCCCTACCTGAACAAGTCTGATAAGAGGTGAAGGGAGAGGACATACCAGTCATATGATGAGAGGCTCTTGAATCTATAATCCAAGAGCAAGAAGGATTGGAAGTAGATGTAGATAAGGCTGATGCAGATGTACCTGAGTAGGCAAAGGAGGATGTGGGCCCAGAGGAAGAGTGATCCAGCTAAGCAACAAATCGGCAAAGTGCCTCAATCTCATCTCTGGAGAGGCTACCCTCTATGGAACTTGAGGGCGTAGAAGTAGACGAATTAGGTACCATCTCCGTATTGGTAAAGGAAGCTGAGTTAGTAGTCATACGGTTCCCACCAAATTGGCCACTACCCCGACTACTACCTGATCCTCCTCGCTAGAAATTGCGAGTGGGAAAATCATGTGGGTGCCCATGAAGTTCCCAGCACTGTTCCTTGGTATGTCTATACCGACCACAATGTTCACATTGAGGTTTGTCCTTATCTTCAGATGAAGATATTGATCTTCCACCTCGACTACACCATAAATTTCCACCTCTGCCTCCCTTGAAGGATGTGGAAACTAGTGCAGATTTTTCAAATGTAGGAAGTAAATTAATCACTCTCTGATGCCGTTCCTCTCTGTGAACATGGGCATATACTTCATTCAGTGAGGGTAAAGGATCTTTGGCGAGAATAAGACCCTGAACTTGTTCGAACTCAGAATTGAGGTCGGCTAAAAACTCAAAGATCTGGATGTTCTCTGCATGCTTCTGGTATTCAATCGTGTCCTTTACACAAGTTGAACGATAGGTGGTATAGTGTTCCAATTCGTCCCACATTTTTCTCAAGGAGGCATGATAGAGTGTAAGTGGCTACCCATTTTGCTTGAATTGAGAAATATGTTGGTGTAATTCATATACTTTGGCTGTGTAGCCAAGTTCAGAGTATGACTTGGCCAAGACATCACAAATATGATATGCAGTCTCCAAGAATAGGTAATGATCACCAATTTCCGGTTTCATGGAATCAAGCAACCAACCCTTCACTATAGCATTCTCAGTTTTCATCGCCGATATTTTGGATTTTTCTTATCCGGTTTCTCAACTTCCCCTGTTAAATAATCTTTTTTGCCTTTACTTTCAATGTAAATGAGAACTGACTTAGACCAAGTCAAGTAATTGCTACCATCGAACTTGACATTGGTGATTTGTTAGGTATTCAACTCGCTAGCAACCGGAAAGGCTTCAATATCCTTTGAACTAGTCTTGTCGACTAACGGAGGGTTGGATTTTGGATGGTCTTCAGCCATTTCCAAGTACAACTACAATCTCACAGAAATTTGCAGATCAACTAGCCCTCACTATCAGACGAAAAATAGAAGGGGGCCTAAAAGAAAAGGAACGATAGCCCTTGAGTACGCGATACTCACCAAAAAAATTCCCAAAAAACTTCACACCTGAGTGATTGCACTTTAGATATGTATACGATCTAAGCCACACAACACCACACACATACAAGGACATGATTGATGCATTGTCTATACCAAAAAATAGCAAAAATATTCGTCTGGAGAGAAAGATCAGACCCTAGCGGTAACTTGGAGAGGAAGTTTCGTTCGTTGTGCCTTCAAAACTCCACCAATCAACATGTGGTTTGGTTTATTAGCTTCCTGTATCCAAGGGGAAGCAAATCGACCCAAATAGCTGCCAGAAAATTGTCGTATTGATCATGAAACCCAGAAAAATAGAAACCTGCCGTTTTTTGAAAAATTCTTGAAAAATGGAAAACTCCTAGCAGCCGATGTCGATTGCTACTGATGTTAGCACAAAAAATCCTCTAAAATCATGACCTCTTAAGATCATGAAAAAATCTCGCATCTCCCAGTGACATTAGCAACGAGGTCCCCCAGTCACCTTCCTTACTTCGAAACTTGCTCTGATACCAACTTAGCTCTGAGAAATAGAGGATTAAGGAAGAAGATAGAGAGAGAGAGAAGGGAGAGAGAAGAGAGAGAAAGGAGAATAGGTCGTATGAGTTAGGTTTAGTCATATGACTACACTTTATTATTATTTATTCTAGATGGTAGACCCAATACAATGGTATATAAGACTATATTATACTTGACTAGAATACCCTCCATGTACCATATACACTATGGTACCATATACATGCTAACAAAAAGTGTTATATTTTCGATGGATGGCTCAAAAGCTCTGGGGCCTAATGGTTTTGTTATGTTTTTTTAATCAAGTTTGCTGGGATACTGTCAAAGAGGATATTATGAAGGTTTTCTCTGAATTCTTTGATCGGGGTATCACAAGTATGGCAATGGGAACTACTTTCTTGGTTTTGATTCCTAAGGTTGATGGAGCTAGGGATGGGAAATTTTCGTCCAATTAGCTTGGTGAGCAATCTTATAAAATCATCTCTAAAGTCCTAGTGTGTAGGTTTAAGGAGGTTATGGGAGGGGTGATCTCAGCTACCCAAAGTGCTTTCATTCATGGTAAACAAATTTTGGATAGTATTCTCATTACTAACAACTGTGTGGATTCAGTGAGAAGGGAGAAAAGTAAATGGGTGGTTTGTAAGGTGGACATGGAGAAATCTTATGATAAGAGTCAATTGGGAGTTTCTGATTGAGGTCTTTCGCAAAAAAGGTTTTGGTGAAAGATAGATTTCATGGATTAAATGGTGTATTATGGAGTCTTTATTCTCAATCATGATGAATGAAACATCTAAAGGGTTCTTCAAAGCTACTAGGGGGTTGAGGTAGGGGGATCCCCTATCTTTGTTCCTTTTCTCCTTAGTGGCGGATGGGCTTAGTGCCATTATCAAGAAGGCGGAGGCTACTGGGCTTATGGAGGGTTTTGTCATAGGGGACAATGGTGTCATGGTATCCCACCTTCCATTTGCTGATGATATGATTCTGTTTCTTAAGGCCGATATTCTTAATGTTCGAAGAATGGATCTTTGCATGAAAATATTCCAAGCGATTTTGGGATTGAAAGTGAACTTGTTTAAGACTAGTATGGTGGGAATCGGAGTGAAGGAAAGAATCCTTTTGAGCTATGCCGATGTTATGGTGTGTTCGGTGGGGACCTGACCGATTAAGTTTCTGGGCATGCCCTTAAGAGGAAACCAGAGAGCAGTCAATTTTTGGGATCCTGTGGTGGAAAGAATCTTTAAGAAGTTGGCTTGTTGGAAATGTTCCTATATTTCCTTAGGAGGGCAGATCACTCTGACCAAAAGGGCCTCATCTAATATCCATGTGTATTATATGTCTTTGTATAAAGTCTCTGCTAAGGTTGTGTGTGCCATTGAGAAATATCAAAGGGATTTTCTATGGGAGGGGGGTAGACAAAGAAAGGACCACTTAGTTAAATGGGAGACTGTTGTGAAGCCTAAGGAGCAAGGGGGTCTTGGAGTGAGAAGGATTAAAGAGCGTAATGTGGTTTTGTTGGGTAAATGGTTGTGGAGATTTTCAGTGAAACAAGAAGACTTTGGCATATGGGTCTGATGCAAATGGGTGGGACTACAACCAACGTCTCCCTTAGTCTCATTCTTTGTGCTGGAAAAATATTATTCAAGTTAGTCATTTGTTCTATCCCCACATGCGATTCCTCTTGGGTAATGGCTTAAAAATTCATTTTTGGAAGGATCTTTGGTGGGGTGATTCAACTCTTGAAAATGCTTATCCTTGGCCTTTTCGCTTAGCTTGTTTCAAAGATGCTAAGGTAGCTGAAGTTTGTATCTAATGGTAATGGTGAGCTTGATTGGAATATTCTTTTTTCTAGGGATCTTCATGAGTGAGAGATCCCTTTAGTGGGAAACCTCATGAAGGATTTATAGTTGGTTTTCCTTGCTCCTGTGGAGGAGGATAATGGAGTTTCGTCTCCCAACCCCAATGGAGTATTCTCTTCAAAGTCATTCTTTTTAGTTCTAACTTATGCTCAATCCCCTAGTTGTAGTGTCCCGTTGTCTTGTTTTTGAAAGACAGTGGCCCCCCCAAGGGTCAAGGCTTTCTCTTGGATTTCTTTTCTTAGGAAACAAAATACTATGGAAGTGATGCAAAGAAGGTATTTTTTAAGTTTCTTGTGTATTTCCCCTTTTATGTGTCCTTTGTGTAAGAGGGATGAAGAGTCAAGAAACCACATTTTTATCCATTGTGCTTATTCTTCCAAAGTTTGGAATTTTTTCTAAAATGTCTTATCTCTTGACTTTATCATGCCTGAATCTATGGAGAGTCTATTTTTCCAATTGGGAAAAAGGGTGAAAGGTGATCGGGGAAAGATGTTTCTCAAAATCATTCCCCTAGGGGTGGTTTGGGGGATTTGGAAGGAGAGATATAGAAGAATCTTTGAAGACAGAAAGGAGCGTGTGGGTTGTCATCAACTCCATTGTTTGTGAAATCGGCTCTTGGGTCATTGTCAAAAAGAAGTTTTCAAATTGTTCTTTGAATGATATGGCTAGGGATTGGGTGACGTGTAACGAACATCAATAATGCTAGTCACATGCCCTCTATTAGTTGGCTCCCTTCGGAGATTGGGATTTACAAAATTAATTTCGATGGTGCTTCTTATGGCAATCCGGAGCCTTCGGCGTTTGGGTGCGTTATGCGAGATGCAAATTGTCATAGTATGGGAGTCAATGGTGGTCTGATTGGCTTGTTGGATGCTATCCATGCTGAATCTATGGGCCTTTTGGAGAGTTTGAAGCTTGCTAGAGATTAGGGGGCTAAGGGGTGCATTATTGAAGGGGACTCTTATTCGGTTATTGCTTGGGGAAAGGGGGAGAAGCGTCCTTCTTGGAGGTTAAATCATCTCTTTTAAGAGATTAGATCTATTATGAGGGATGTTGAGGCAGTTTTCCTCCATGTCCCTAGGTCCCAAAACTCTCTTGTGGATAGGATTGATAAATAGAGTATTGGTCAAAATATTATGTATGTTAGGGATTGCTTGCCAGAGTGTTTGATGTAATTTCTTTTGGTCCTTTGCTTGCTTTTTTGTGGCCGTGAGGCTGCGATGCTTGTTGTTTCCTTCTATTTATTAATACATATTCTTTATTACTCATCCAAAAAAAAAAGTTTGCATACAATGTAGTGAGGAGAGTAAAAGAGTTTATGTCTTTGGCCTTTACGTTGTGAAGGTATGGAACACCTAAATAGGAGTTCCAAAGTGTAGAAGTATATATAAGGGGAAGGGCATAATAGTTTGAAAGTAGAGATTCTATCATTGTATACATACCATATACAAACTATATTCGGCATATCATCTTTTATATATAAATAATATTTTTGTGTGTGTAGAGGGCATTAAACCTACACACAATTTCTTTAAACTCTCTTCCCTTTTCTCCTTTCTTTTCTCTATATTTCTTCTCATTCTTCTTCCTACTAAACTTTACAGGGTATAAGATTCAAGTTGGTATTAAAGTGGGTTTCTTTGCGAAGTTCAACACTATAAGCCAAAAACTAGGGTTGACGTTAGCAGGCCGTACGCTCGAAATTTCATGGGTGAGTAAACAATGATTTATCAATAATTACTTGCATTTTTTTTTCGGAATTTTTGGATGTTGGGAATGATTTTTTTGGGGGGATTTTTCGAAAAAAAAAATGGAAAACCTTAGATCTGATGAAATCGATTGATCTGATCAGGTTAAGGTTTTTTCAAAGGTTGATTTGAAGTGGATTGGTATCTTTTTTTTTTTTGTAAGGAATCATATAAAACTAGTTTGGTTCGATTTGGAGACCTATTGAAGTGTCGGTGAATGATTTTCTCCACCTATTTTAACGCCCGTCTCTGTAGGGATGTGTTTTTGTCGATTTTATGCCTTAAAATTGGTAGAGCAGTGTGTGTTTATGATGGAGACTATCGAGGGTTCTTTTGTTAGTGTCTTGGGTATGTTGTTGCCCATGGCTTCTCTGTTTGGGGCTTGTTGATTGCTACAAAGGGTCGTACAGGCTGTTCAGGCTTTAGGGGTGTTTTGATAGTGATAGACTAGTGGTTGTGTAGCTGTGTGGAGCGGTTGGTGTGATCAAACAAATTGTGTAACCAGATTTTTTGTATTGTGTGGTCATGCATCTTTCTTTACAGGTGATTGTATACCACCATGTTTGATGTGAGTGAAACCTCTAATTCCTCTGGGAGTGTTGCTGTTAGTATGGGCAACAACCTCCCTGAAGTTCCTAATGTTATGATTACGATTGTTAAGTTTGATGGCATAAATTATTTGGCCTGGTCTTGGCCAACCCTTTTGTATATATGTGGCAAATACAAGGAAAGTATATTCTGGAGGATATGATTATCCCAACTATGACAAACCCAAAGTACTGCAAGTGGAAGACTGATAATGCTACTGTTATGTCCTGGCTTCCTCATTCCATGAAGCTCAAATTTAGTCGCCATTACCTCTTCCTCAAGATAGTGAAGCAAATTTGGGACTCTGTAGCTTAGACTTACTCGGAAACAGGAAATACAACAAAGGTGTGTGAGCTAAAGTAGAGTATCTCTCAGTTAAAATAAGGAGATCTCCCCTTGACAGCATATGCTTGTCTCTTAAGCAGTTGTGAGAAGAGATGGATAATTTCCTTACATTTAGGTCCAAATATAAGGAAGATATTATTGCCTATGCACAGCATGTTGAGGAGTTCTGAATTTATAAATTGTTGGTGAGTCTACATCCTAAATATGAGTTGTTGAGAGCCATTATTCTTGGTAAGGATCCACTTTCCTCTCTCAATGAGGTGTATTCTTATCTCCACCGTGAAGAGAAAAGGCACATTAGCCTACTCAGATAGAGCAATCAACTTTGGTTTCATTGTCTCAGAGAAGCAATAGAGGAGGCAATGGCCATGGTCGTGGTGGTGGTAGATTTGGTTATGTCTAATGATCGAGATACACTGAAATATGAACATTGTGGATGTAGTTGACACACTAAGGATGCATGTTGGGATCTTCATGGTCATCCCATAGGTTCTCAGACTCTTACTTTTCCTAGAGGCTGTGGTGATGGTCGGTTTGGAAATAGTCACTCTACTGGTCATTTTGTTACCTCTACACCTTTTAACTCTCCAACACTATTTTCTACTACTATCACTGCATATGATGGGATCTTATCTCGTGAGGAGGTTGAGGCATTTCGTCAGTTCATGGCCTAACTATATCTTCCTCCAGCAGCTTCCACTTCTACCTTTGCACATTTGGGTATATTTGTGTCTGCACTTAATGTGTCCTTTGCTCCCTCTAACTCTTGGATTATTGATTCTGAAGCCTCACATCGCTTGATTGGTATGTCATTATTTTCTTCTTGTCATGTGTGTTTAAGGAGGGATAAGGTTTGTATAGATGTTGGATCTTATTCCTCCATTGTTGGTAAATGTGGTATTATTGTTAGTCCTCCTATGCACTTATCTTCAGTTTTTCATGTCCCCAATTTTTCTCTTAATTTTCTTTCTATCAATCATATCACTAAATTTCTTAACTGTAGTGTAATCTTTCTTCCTTTCTATTGTGAATTTAAGGATTTGGAGACAAGGATGATGATTGGTCGGGGATTTGAGAAGGGTGGCTAATACTTGTTGGATACTTTTGCAGTTGCTTCACCAATTCAACAAGTTACTATGTTGTTGAGTACGAATAAGAGTAGTCCTAAAGAATTGTTACAGTGACACAACAAATTAGGCCACCCTTCTTTTACTTAAAAAATTATTTTTTTCTTGTTTTTAGTTACATTGTGAACCTTGCGAATTTGCGAAGCATTGCTGCTCCGTTTATCCTACTAGCAATAAAAGAAGTTAATTTCTTTTTGATATTGTCCATTCTGATGTGTGGGGACCTTCCTCTATTGTGTCTTTATTTAGTTTTCATTACTTTAACGTTTGTAGATGATTATTGTAGAATCACTTGGGTTTATCTGTTAAAAGCTAAGCGTTTTTTTTGCTGTTGTTAAGTTATTCATTCATATGGTTTCTACACAATTTGATGCCAAAATTCATTTTTTTGTTTAGATAACGGGGACAAGTACTTATCTTAGGGTCTTACTTCTTTCTTTGATGAGTTTGGTATCATTCATCAAACTACATGTCCTGTCACCCCTAAATAGAATGGTGTTGTACAATGAAAAAATCTTCATTTACTTGAAATCACTAGGGCACTCATGTTTACCATGAATGTTCCTAAGACGTTTTAGTTTAAAGCTTTGCAGAATGCAACCTTTCATATAAATCGAATGTTGTCCAATACTCCAATGTCCTTTAGTGTAAGACCTCTTGAGCTTCTCTCTCTGTCCTCCAACATGTTTCCTCTTCCTCCAAAGACCTTCGAATGTATATGTGTTGTTCACATTTTCAAATCTGATCACACTATATTGGAACTCAAAGCACTCAAGTGTATTTTCCTTGGTTATACTACAAAATGGAAAGGTTATAACTGCCACCATCTAGGTACTAGTAAGCAGCTTGTGTCTCGGGATGTGACCTTTTTTGAAGAAATTATCTTTTTTTTTTATGAATAACAATCACTTTATTAAAAGAATAGAGAAAAAAGAAAGGGGAGAACAAAAAACAACAACAAAAGCCCATGCCTAAGGCAACCAAGAAAAAAACAAAAACAACAAAAAAAAACCCCAAAAAAACTAACATTAAAGGGATTTTAGGCAAACTGGAATGATAATCCCATTATACATCTCTTTTTGGCCAGCTCCCCATTTGGCTAAGTTATCAGCAAGGGAGTTTTGGCATCTCGGCGCCTGAAGAACATCAACCTGCAGAACAACAATAAGATCCCTAATCTCTCTGACCAAATGATTAAGCTTCCATGAACCACTTGAAAACTGTAACCTCTAACTAATGACCGTCAACGAATCTCCTTCAACAATGCAATTGCTTATCCCCTTTTCCTTGATCAAGCGTAGCTCATAAAGGAGACTCAAAACTTCAACCTTAGTGGAGTCATCTCTCCCAATAGGACCACATCAAATATGAGAAATTTCTCCACTATGATTCCGAATCACACAACCAATGCTAGCTGGCCAGGAGTACCAAAAGAAGCCTCATAGAAATTGAGTTTAAGCCGCCTAAGAGGAGGTAAAGGGGGAGAATGTTGGTCGAGAAGAGATGTCTTTCGTGTCTCCCTTACCTATCCCATCTTACTTCTTTAATCGTGGTGAGTCTAATGATGTTGGTGCAAAGGGGAGAAAGAGTTTATTTGAGAAGAGGAAAAGAAAAGAAACATGACAAGCTGTCATCTTAAGCTCGCATAACTCCTTCAGATCTTTCTTTTGACAATATTGATGTTCCAATTGCTATTCGCAAGGGTGTTAGGTCTTGTACCCAACATCCTATCTCTAACTTTGTTTCATTAGACCACTTGTCTTCATACTTTCGTAGTTTCGTCACTGCTTTCTCTTCAGTATCCATACCTCACAATGTGTCAGAGGATCTTGCATAACTACACTAGAAAGTTGCAATGGAGGAGATGAGAGCACTAAAAAAAAACTATACATGGGAAATGGTTGATTTCCCTCTAGGTAAAGAATCTATTAGTTGTAAGTGGGTGTTTACAATAAAGAATAAAGTTGATGTTAGTATGGTACAATAGAGAGGTACACAGTTAGACTTGTAGCAAAGGGCTACACTTAGATGTATGGAGTTGATTGCCAAGAGACTATTGCACCAATTGCCAAGATGTACAATAGAGAAGTACACAGTTAGACTTATAGCAAAGGGCTACACTCAAATGTATGGAATTGATTGCCAAGAGACTTTTACACCAGTTGCCAAGATGAACTCAGTTAGAGTGTTCATCTCTCTTGTTGCCACACTAAGTTGGCCCCTATATCAGTTTGATGTATAGAATGTTTTCCTAAATGGTGATCTAGAATAGGAAGTGTACATGCAACCTCCACTTGTTTTCCGGCACTCTAAAGGGGAAGGAAAGGTGTGTAGATTGAGGAAGGCATTATATGGCCTAAGGCATTGTTTTCCAACACTCTGAAGGGAAAATAAAGGTGTTTTATTCTTCTCATGGACATCGCAAAATGGAGGCATATACCGATGCATATTTGATAGATTCAATTACAAACAGGCGATCTACCTCTGGTTATTGTACTTTTGTGGGCGAAAACCTTATTACTTGGATGAGTAAGAAACATGCAGTGATTGCTAGATCAAGTGCAAAGGCTGAGTTCAGGTTCATGGCACATAGTGTTTGTGAGCCTTTGTGGCTAAAAAGGCTACTGGCAGAGTTGGGTGTTCTTTTCCGTCATCCTATGGCCTTATACTGTAATAATAAGGCTGCTATAAGCATTGCGCACAACCCGGTGTAACATGACAGAACAAAACATATTGAAGTGGATCGACATTTTATAATACAAAAGTTGCAATGTGGATGGATCCGCACTCCATTTGTGAAAACCGGAGATCAACTAGTAGATATTCTCACAAAGGAACTTAATGGTGCTAAGATTCTTGATGTTGTCGGCTAGTTGGGAATGAGAGATATGTATTCCCCAACTTGAGGGAGAGTGTAGAAATATACAAGTGCATAATAATCAGAAAGTAGAGATTATATCATTGTATACATACTGTATATGGTATATCATCAGTTATATGTTAATAATATTTTTATGTGTGTAGAGGGCACAAAATCTATCTCTAAACTCTGTTCCCTTTTCTCCTCTCTTTTCTCTATATTTCTTCTCCTTCTCTTTCTTCTTTCTACTAAACTTTACTGGGTATAAGATTCAAGTTGGATGGCAGGTATCATTGCGCTTGATTTTTTTTTTTTTTGCTGAATTATCATTGCGCTTGATTGTAATTAGGGGTAGGGCTTTTGTAAAGCTACCCAATGTCTCTCTTGTCAAGTTGTATTGTTTTTTGAGTCCTAAATGGCCCTTCCACTATTGTCCTTTACCTATCAAAAAAATTAGAGAAGGATGAAGAAGGGAGTAACATTTTAATGCCTCATGATTTGCTACATGGTAACAAGGAAGCCAACATGCCTGTTCTTGGATGCTGATACAAGGTGTCCGTTCAGTAGACTTGAAATGAAGACATGCTCATGTAAAAAAAGAATGTACTAATACTAAGCTAATGTGCATGAATAATTTCATCAGTTATATATAATTAATAGTTGAGGATGATATATATGATAAAGTTTTGTCTAAACTAAAGTGTTTCTAACATGAATATGACATGGGAAGTTACAGAAAATGGGCAGTCCTTGTATCATAGGTGAAAAATGAAGAATGGCTCACATGCCTGCATACAGCAAAATAAGATATGGGTTACATGTAATGCTGATGTTCATGGCACTTCTCTGGACTGTAAATTTAATCATTTTTAGGTTTAGGGTTAGGCTCTTGGAGATATAATTGATAATTTTGGCTATTTTGACATTATTACACACTACTACAAAGTTTAAGGACGTATTTGAAGGTAGTCAGAAAATCATTTTTAATGGGCATTTGGTTGTCCTGGATTAAAAGTGTTAATTTGTCTGCTTATCGGAATCCGTTCTTTGCATTATTTGCCATGTGTAAATGGGCATGTGGGTGTGGATGGACTTGTATCAATGTATTTATTGGCTTATATTCACTGACAATTGTCAAACATTTTCTTTTCTCTTAAGCAGAATGAATGCCTAACCTTCAATTGCTGAGCAAGGAATCCTAGTGAAACATCTGTACTACATCCATTTACAGTAGAAGATGGTGAATTGGAAAAATCTTTGTGATAACCCAATCATATGTTAGGTACATGTTTCTTTTAGATATCTTGGTCCATTTATTGGTTGGGATGTCTATATATTGGAGATACTTTCTGTGTGCTCAAATCTGTTGTATTTGTATTGTGTTTGTCTTCAAAATGTGCACCAAGTCTAACTCATTGGAAAATCAAGACACTTTTAGCAACAGGGCATCGGAAGGAACAAGGCCAAATTTATGTTGTTGGATGTAATGAAACTATCACTTGTATTACATCAGGACATCAGATGTAATGAAGTGATTGAACAAATTTATTGGCAGTCAGCTTGGAATTAGAGTTCCAATGCGACCCTCATCTCTCTCATCTTGGAGAAGTAAAGGGCGGAAGACCTGAATGTATTCCAATTAGCCTTGTGGGAAGTGAGTAAAAATTGCCGGCAAAGACTCTGATGGTGCAGCTAGAAAAGATATTGTCGAGTATCACATCCCCCTCCGAATGCGTTTTTACTTAAGGTTGGCAAAGCCTTAGTATATCAAGTAGACATGGAGAAAATTTGTGATCATGTCAACTGTGAATTCCTATATAACCTCTTATAGAGTGTAGGTTTGGTCGAAGATGGCATGCTTGGATCAGGGTGTGTATTTCTACAGCTTCCTTCTCCCTCCTAGTTACTGGCTCTAGTGGGCTTTTTCAGAAGTAGTAGAGTGCTTAGGCAAGGAGATTCTCTCTCCCTTCCTCTTCATAATAGTTATAGAAGCCTTGAGCAAGCTAATGAGTAAAAGTAAATAGGGGAATGATCAGAGGTTAGCAAGGATGGTCCTACTATTAAGTTACTTTAATTCACAGATGACTTATTATATTCTTTTGCAAGGCTGAGGAAGAGAATATGCGGAACCATAAATGTTTATCGCTTCTCTTGAAAGCAATCTTGGGCTTTTGAATCAACTTGCACAAAATTAAAATTTTAAGGGGGTGCAGCCATGAATATGGTATCAATGGCAGGTATTCTTGGTTATGGGGCATGTTCTGAGTCTTCTGACCTATTACCTAGACATGTAAGCCCCAAAAAAAAACCAAAAAAAAAAACTAGGCTTGCCACTTAGAGCTATATCCAAAGCAATCTGGGTCTTAAGAGCTATGGAGAGAAGAATTTCTCCTAGGAAGAATTGGTAACTTTCTAAGAGGGAAAGGTTCCTTAATTAAGTGCATAGCATCCAATCCTCCAATCTATTTTCTTTCACTTTTCACCATCCCAATATCAGTAGCAGAAAGGCTAGAGAAGCTCCAAAGAGTTTTATTTTTTTATTTTTCTAGGAGTATAAAGAATGGGAGAAAAAGTACCATTTGGTAGACTGAACTCTATTTGCCTGCTGATGAATCAAGGGAGCATGGGAATTAGATCTTTAAGAACAATGAATAGGAGGGCTTGGTTGGGTAAGTGGTTTTTGGCATTCTGTGAGGAACAAAGAAAGTATGGTGGAAGGTAATAGATATAAGTATAGAAGAAGGGCCTTGGGTGGAATAGTAATATGGTGGAAAACTTGGAAAGGGATTGTGAAAATCTATGACGATTGTGTTCCATTTACAAGTTCAAGATTGGAGATGGTTCTTGAGTTCATTTTTTGACAGACTAGTGGTGTGGCAACTTTAGCTGAATTCTTTGCCTCCCTTTTGCGCTTAAGAGACAATAGAGAGGCCACAGTTCAATATTACATGGGGGTTATGGGAGGGAAGTGCTGATTGAGTCCTAGGTTTAAAAGTGATCTAAACAATTAGGACAAAGATTTAGTTTCCAATCTCGTTGTTTGCCTCGAAGGAGTTACCCTTTTCTTTCGTACGGGAGGAATATAGGATATGGTCCAAGAATCCAAAAGGAGTGTTTTCTGTTAGTTCTTTTTCATGTGCCCTCTCCAGTCAGACTGATTGGTATTTGACATCTCATCCAAAAGTGTTTGAAGGACTTAGATTCCAAGACTTTGTTTTTTATTGGGAGAAGCTTGTTATTTCTCCTGTGTTTTAATTTTTCAAGTTTTTCTTCTCTATGGCTCATACAGTTTTGTACTCTTCCTTCTTTCTAAAGACTTTTCCTTTTCTATCAAAAAAAAATAATAACAGTAACAATTATAATATTGGTAATTGGAATAGTAGCAGTAAAATTACCAAAGATCAGTATAATATAATGTTATATCTTAATCAAGTAGGATCTTTCTCAGGTCAGTTGAGTTGTATCCAAATCTGATCCAATTATAAATGAATGTATCATAAATGTATCAAGATCTTAATCAGATCGAATCAGAGTTTCCAACTGAATCTGCCATAATTAAATTGAATTTTGCTCGGATTCCAATTAAGACTGATCTGTTGATATAGTCCCATTTACAGACTACTTTCGTAGTTAGGTCATCCCCTAGCTGGTTGAGGCATTTGAAATTGTATTTTGTTTTGCTTGAGATATGTGGATATTTCTCATTAGTTCAGCCCATAAAAGTATTAGGAAGATGTCTTAAATGAGTACATTTTTTTATCAACCAACAAGTAACATTTATATTGTTGGCCCAAGTCATAATCAATGGGTGAAAATTATTCCTAAGTTTATACTCTATTGTTCTAGATAATATTTCGACATCTCTCATAGATGACCTTATTTGCCTGAGGTGGTGTTGGGGATGGGTGTAGGGCCGGTGGAGCACCATTCATTAAGGATGCACTCTAGACCATTATGGATGCCATGTCTAAGTGTGTCAAGACACTATGGAGTAATACAGGTCACTTCTAGGATTCTGTGTCTGTTTTGCTTCAAATATGAAGGGTGGAAACATCCATCTTTCTAAAAGTGCCACTGAAAAGAATGCTAGAAACCAAGCATGTTTATACTTTGAGCAATTGAGGGTTCTTCACTTGTGCCAGGCAATACATGATGCAGGAAAGACTCACCCAAACATAAGTTCTACTACTAGTATGGTCTAGAAATGGCTGGAATAAATGAGAAAAGGTGATCAGTGCAGCTTGACAACTTTGGAAAGAAAAGAGAAGGGGTGGGTCTTTCACAGTGTAGTCCATAGGTATGTGTTCAAACATGGGATGGATGAATTTTTTCCAACTCATACTAAGCGCAAATGTGTAACTTTTCTATGAGTGGAAGGCACACTCGTATGCAAATATCTGGCTTATATCTCTAAAACTGACATTCTCTTCCTGATCTGCAGGTAAGTAATGCACCCCTCTTAACAAGCTCAACCATCATCCTAGGAGGAAATGAGAAGGCTCGAGGCTACACTGGGAATTTTTCCATATCATCCCAATTAAATACTCTCATTAGATTCTACAGGAGTTGCATCAATTAGATATGGTGTAAGCCGGGGGGGGGGGGGGGGGGGGGGGGGGGGGGGGGGGGGGGGGGGGGGGGGGGGGGGGGGGG
>JAOXJP010224246.1:0-11645 GCA_025762735.1 Platanus orientalis | reverse complement strand
ACACATCAGTGCCGAAAAGTGATAAGTGCCCCCCAAAAAGTGTAAATCACTTTTTTGTACTGATGTGTCAGCCTCTCTAGTGCCATTTGCACAGTTCTCACGAGATTTGTTTTCACATAATCCAAGCCCCTGTTGAGTGTTTTTTTTCTTTCTTTTATTCGCTCACATGTCACCCAGAGCCCTGGTGCTTCAGTTTCACTACAGTAAAGGCACTCAGGAAATCCTCTTTGGTCCCGGTTTTTGACCCGCCAATTTTCACGGTTTTTTAATATTTTATTGTTAAAATATTATATATTTTGTTTTGACAAAAAATAACAGAACATTATTTAAATACTAATAAAATTTTGTAAAGGTTCTAAAATAAAGAGAAGCGGCTGTTATAACAGTTCCAGGAACACATTTAAGCTCTCTCTCTCTCTCTCTCTCTCATAAGAATACCAATTGATTATATCTCAGACTAACGATCTTAGATCTTGTTTAAATAAAATAGAGACGTTAAAGCTCAGAAGTAAATCATGCAAAAGCGCTTCGGGCTTCAGACAACAACCATTGTCACCTACAGAGAGGGAGAGAGAGAGAGTTTGAAGAGTTCCTTGGTAGCGAAGGATACTAGTGACAGATATAACGCTTGAGTCAAAAGAAGGCCCCATACCCTTGTGACCTTGTCCCATGGTAATAAATACTAGTGACGGTTTTCTTGCCCTTTTTTGCATGGTTCGTTTCGGTTATAAAAGCATTGGGGCCAACGGAAATTGAGGTCTCATTGATACTTAAATGTCCTTCCACAAATTTAACTTGTTAGACGCATTTCCACTTTGAGGGAGCTATTCTTGCATCTTGGATCGATCTACTCTTGCACCATTGACTTGTGCGTTCATACTCATCTCTTCTAGGCTTTACCTACAACCACCGCTACTACTTTTCAGGTGCAAACGATAGTTTGGTGAGCTTAGTACCATATATTAGGCCCGAAGTCAAAATCTTGCATTTGCTTAGAATTCAATTTGGCCAACGCCAAACATTAAATCCTGCACAAGGAAGTTTAATTATTTCAATCACATACACGTGGTTTACTTGGAAGATCCTGCATATATAGGTTCATCTTTTGCTTAATGCACCTACGAATGAGGTCACCAATGTAGAATCGGTTGTCTTCTGAATAGTTCGTCGTCTCTCATTTATTGTAAGTGGTTTGAATCTGGTTTTCAAACTGAAAAAGTTGTTGCTCATTTAATGAATGAAGCTTTTTCAAGGTGATAACCCCCAAAAAAAAAAAAAAAAAAAACGTCTAGTCATTAGAATTTGTTTGTTTGATAAATCATCTCAACATTTTCTGATTTCCGGCCGCTCAAATCCTTTGCCGCGACCCTGAAGTGTAAGGCACTGGCTGACACATGGCAGAAAAGTGAAAAAAAAAAAAACCAGCCCTTGACACAAAATATAATGATTCAGGTGTTTTTCACTTTTCTACCACGTGTCAGCCGTTGCCTTGCGCTTAAGATTACCGCGAGGATTTGTGCTGTAGGAAATCCGCTTTAACATGCAAGACCTCAGTATTTTTTTTTTGATGAATCATTCAAAACCTCATCAGTATTTTCAACATTGTTTCTAACAAGACGCATGATTGTGTATTATCATCTCCGGTGTATTGTCTCGTTAATTCTATGTGATTCAAAGATCATCGAATGTGCTTCCAGTGGGTTAATCCCTTGAATTGAGAATAATTCAACTTAATTATTAAGTAGCTTAATCTGGCTATTCCTTTCTAATACTATTGAGGATGTGGCGAATTATGAACCAGGTAGATCTGAATTGATCAAACCAGATAACTGTGACTGATCCTTTTCGGCATTTATTAGAGCTTCACTTTCTAGGAAAGAGACAAACACGGGGTGACGTCTTTTTTGATTCATGGTGTTCACATATTTTTTGTTGGATTTGAATATTTATTGCCAAGTTACATGTCAACCCTTATCCAAGTGTCAATCATTCAACCTCCCCAATTTATTGCAGGTTTTGATAGATTCGAGAAGGTGTTTTAAATGGACCTTTTATCCAGGTTAACCTAGCTAGGGGCTTGAATTCTCCAGCAGAGTGTTTGGTAGCAGCTACAGTCATTGACAAATTAGGGTTTTTTTAAGCTTTGTAGATCCGTTTTAGGTGCTGGTTCTGATCAAACCGGGTCTGACCGCCCAGTCCAGTCCGATTTTCAAAATTATGGAAATTAGTAATGTTACAAAAAAGAAATATTGGGTTTATGGGTCATTATACTGTTGGGCCTTTTTTTTCTTTTTTCTTTCTTGGCTGCCAAACTGAGCCGAGCCTACTCCTATGAACTTGAGCCAAGCCTGAACTTTGCCTTCATGTCTCGTTGCCACCCCTAAAGACCACAAGATCTGCTGGTTCAAATCATGATGTGGGTTCTTATCAACGAGGATAGGGACTCTTTAAATGCGGTTATTCAAATTATCACAAATGAATACAAATCCTCCATAGAAGCTTCCAGGGAGCCAGTTAGGAGATAACATGCATACTTGTAAGGGGATTTTGGTCATTATAATAGGCCATAAGAAGGGTGTTTTAAAAATTATGGTCCCAAACAAAATACCGTTTCCATTGATGCATGTCCTATTTAGTTGTTGCTGCGTAGGGCTGCAAATGGACCATATATTTTTCCGAATCCAATATAGAATCTATATTGCTCTGCCCCTAAAAATCCAAATCCATAGAAGTCAATATTTATATATAAAAGGTTATATTGTAATATTGAAATAAATGAGAAGGTGTTTGTGTAATCAAATATCCAGATATGTTTCCCATATTCAAATATCTTACTAACATTTATGGATATGTGAAACAGAAACAGATACAATTATCTTACTAAAATTTATGGATCAGCTCCTTATTCGGTCCATTTACAACTTTAGTTCTGTGGAGATCATTAGAACAGTTAGATGGATGAATTGGATGGGAATCCTTAAAAAAAAGGGTGAACACATGGTTCCTAAGTCCTAACAAATGGAATATTCATAAAATACTGTGTATTTACTATTACACCTTCCTTTGACCCTTGTGTACTTATTGAGATATACTTTTTTAGACATTGTGTCACGCACAGCTGGTTTGTATTGACACAATATTTCTCTATTCAGACTGGATCGATGATTCACGCTCTATAATCAGGCAAGACAAATCTGGATGACGAATCCACAGAACATTTTTGGATCGTCTACTAAAGTAGTTTAAGTCAGACTGGAGATTATATATTCAAGCTTTATAATCAGGCAAGACAAATCTGGATGACGAATCCACAAAACGTTTTTGGATCGTCTACTAAAGAAGTTTAAGTGATCAAAATATCCCTCATAGGGACGTTTGTCTCGTCCTAATGGTTTGCGTAGAGGATCTGAATTCTATCTACATGATGTACTGCCACCTTTTTATGTGTTTGTTTGTTTTACATGTAATAGTCAGCATGCGTGTGCGTTTATATCAGAGTTCTACATCAGAAGCGAGAATAATGGGTTAACCGCATGCATCTGTAGTAAGTAAATAACATATTCTTAAACAAAACCGTCGTCAATTACAACTATCTATCTAAGTATCCATATTCGATTTGTTTAAAACGAATATAAGGTAGAGAATGTTCTGAATAAGTGTCTACAGTGTTAAATTATGGTGAGTTATAAGCTGAACATATTGTGTTTGGAGTTCAAAAAAGTGCTCAGGTGTAAAAAAAAATAAAGACCAAATTAAAAAACACATCATGTGTCAATCAATAAATGGCATGCCTACATAGGCCTGTGTCAAACAAGGGCTGATATCCTCTACGCCACCCCCCCCTGTGAGCCACTCGATGGCCACAGAAGGGGGGGGAATCAATTCACTTTTTGGAGGTGATGTGCCATCACAAAAACTGAGTTGTTCCCCCCCCCCCCTTGTGTGGCCATTGAATGGCCTACAAGGAGGGCCGCGTAGAGGATTTCAGGCCGTCAAAACACAATCACTCTCCTTTGAATAATATACAGGGGATATGATGTACCCCATGTGTACTTACCAAAGGTCCACGTCAGGCAGGCACCATGTCCCATACTGGTTTTGAGCTATTGTGATTTTTTGAATCTGCAAATGCTTCTTTTTTTTAAAAAAAATTTATTGTTAATAACTCAGAAAAGCTCGACTTCATTCTAAAAAGCTTGCGTCTTGACCTCCTATTTTTGGATTTAGGAGTGAACCTGCAGTTAAATGGGCCTTACCAAGAGAATTTCAAAAAACCCAGATCAATTTTATTCCAATCCAATGGTTCATGGTTCGCTCGCACAAAAGTGTTGTGTGGCTGAACCAAACCCTAACTCAAATTTCTTAAACTCTACATAAGGAAAAAAGAAGATAAAAACCTAATTTAGAAAAGAGGGCATTACAGCTGATGCATATGATGGGGTACTGATGGAGGGAGGGAGGGAACAGAGAAAGAGATGGGAAGGGGCAAGTATTGGACAGCAGTGATGGTGGCCGCCATCAGTGTCCCCAACAATGCAAATATGTTTTTTTTTTCCCCAGAAAAAAAAAAAAAAAAAACTTATTAGGGTTTGGTTTATTGTAAAAGTTTCTTCAAAGGTTTTTTTTCTTTCTCTAACCTGATTTCTTCAAAAAGAATAAAGTTGGGTCGGGTTTCTTAAAAGGTTTCAAGCAACAAGATGTACGATCAGCGACGGTGATTTATGTTTTTAACCATATCAAATATCTAAAATTTGACTAGTTGAATGGATGTGAATTCAAATTTGTATTTAAACATTAGTTGAATTTCGGATGCAAATTCAGATGTCTATAAATCCAAAATAAATTGAATGTGGATGTATACACATTGCTTCGAATTTGCTCCGTTTATAGTCCTACATGTCCCTAAAAGTGGGTCCACTTTTAAAGTCTACAACATGACACATGTATTTAAACTCCCGCCCAAGTTGAAATCTCAATTTTTTTGTATACATGTCTTGCTTTGAAAACACTTTCTTATGGAGCCCTTGATGCACAAAGTTCCTTTCATTTCAATGAGGACAAAAAACCTATCTTTAAGAGACGAATAATAATAATGAGGAGGAGAAGGAAGAAGATGATAGTAGTAGTAGCAGTAGTCTTATTGCTCTTAGTTTGGACTGAATATCCTTCACACTTTGAGCTAGAGTTAGGGTTACTTCTAATGCTAGAACATGAAAATAATAAAGGGATTGTTCATAGATGCTCATTCTTTAGAATTTGAATCCATTAAACTATGGAGAAAAGTCCCTCTATTAACATTTAGAGGCAAAAATATAGTGAATATATAGTTGTTGTTAGCGTAGCAAACTTCCGTTATTTCCTCCTCTCCATTATCTTTTCCTCTCAGTTAGTTAGGACAGTTGAAATTCAAATATTCCTTATTGTTCTTATCCATTTTATAAATAAAGAAAGAGAGCTTAAGAAAAGATGAGGTCGAATACTCCATTCCTGAAATATCTACTTAGTCTACATGGTATAAGCGAACCAGTGGCTACTGCCTTCTTCTCGCCATTAATGATCCCTCCCTCTTCCTCCTCTTCCTTTTCTTCTTCGACTTCTCTTCAGACATTTATTTCTAATCTTAATTCTCTTCTCACCATCAAACTCGATGGTTCAAACTTTTTATTATGGCGCTCTCAGTTTCTCACGACCCTTTGTGCTCACCAACTTCTGCACATGCTTGATGCATCTCATCTCCCTCCACCGGCCTCTGTTATAGACGACACCGGCACCACCCAATCGAACACCAAGTTCACCAAATGGCTTCTTCATGATCAACAACTCCTTAGATGCATCATAGCCACTATTTCAGAATCCATCCAGCCCCACGTTCTACACCTTGAGCATTCCCATGACGAATGGGTCGCTCTAGAACGTTGTTTCACCTCCTCCTCTCGTACAAACATCCTGCAACTTCGTAGTCGGCTTTAAAATGTTCGCAAAGACTCTCTTTCAATGTCAACTTACTTGCAGCATGTCAAAACTCTCACCGACACACTTGCAGCTATCCCGGCACCTATGGACGACAACAACATTGTGTTTTACATCCTTAATGGTCTATCATCGGAGTACAATATCTTTAAGATCAATATTCGTGCTCGTTTCTCATCCATATCATTGGATGAACTCTAGGACTTGCTGCAAATTGAGGAACAACAGTCTCTCCTCTCTGAGCAGTCTGCTCCCCTTGACATTCAACCTGCTGCTCTCTACGTCACTCTACGTGATGACTCTCCTACCCGTGGTGGTCATGGTGGCCGTGGTCACTCTCGAGGATATTCCTTTGGTCACAATCATATTTTTTGTCAGATATGTAAGAAACCAAATCACACCGCTCTTTAGTGTTATCATCGCCTGAACCCATCTTACAACCCTGACGACCCTCGTTACCATTCTCCTGCACCTACCTTCACCAATACTACTCCACTTTTACCTACCCCACCCAGACTATCTCTCCCATTAGCATTTCTTCTAGCTACCACGTCCTCTGCTACTCATACCCCCTAGTACCTTGACATCGGTGCCAACCACCATGTTACCCTGGATCTGTCCTCCTTATCTATTCATCATCCTCACTCTGGGTCTTCTCATGTTGCAGTGGATGATGACCAAATACTTCCCATCTCCAACACTGGTAGCGGTATTCTCTCTCTGCCCTCCAAATCTTTATAGCTTACTAATATTCTTCATGTCCCAGGGATCTCCACCAAGTTGTTATCCTTTCATCAACTTATATCTGATAATAACTGCTCCATCTTTGGCTATCTTTGTTACCCCTTCCTTCGTCCATACACTTCTAATAAATTGGAACCTTGTTCTTCTCCATGTCTATTTCTTGGGTATAGCTCACCCCACAAAGGTTATTGTTGCTTAGATATGTCTTCTAGCTGTCTCTACATTAATCATCACGTCAAGTTTCTTGAGAATACTTTCCCCTATTCTTCTTTTATCCTTATAACCTCTAACTTCTCTCATCTCATGCCTCCCTCTTTAAATTCTTTCTCTCCATGTGTTCCACCTACCTTCCCTATTTGCTCACCTTTTCCATGTTCCTCCACCCCTTCTTCATCTCCATCCCAACCATCCAAGTTATCTCCCTCTCCTCCTTACTCTCCATTGTCTTCCTCATTCCCTATCCCCGTTATCCTTTTCCTCCTTATCCTCCCCTCAACCGATTGTGCCTTCTAGCTCAATCCTCTTACCCTGCTCTTGAACCCACCACATTCATCGAAGCAAATAAATCACCTCATTGGAGAGCCGCCATGTTGGAGGAGTTTCAAGCCCTTCAAAATCAAGGGACTTGGGTTTTAGTTCCACCATCTCCATCTCAAAACTTGCTTGGCTACAATGAATATATAGACTCAAACGTGACTCCAAGGGTAACATTGTTCACCATAAGGCTCATCTCATCGCAAAGGGGTTTCACCAGCTTGAGGGTGTTGATTTCACCGAGACTTTCAGCCCGGTTGTTAAACTACCAACCATTCGTGTTGTTCTCAACATAGCCCTTCACCATTCATGGCCAATTCACCAACTGGACGCCAAGAACTCATTCCTCCATGGTCCTCTCCATGAAATCATACACATGGAGCAACTTCAAGGGTTCACAGATCCCTCTTTCCCGACTCATGTATGCCAACTTAAGAAGGCCCTCTATGGCCTCAAACAGGCACCTCGGGCCTGGTTCGCCTCTTCTCTCCTTATTCTTGCTTCTCCATGGCTTTGTCCTCAGCACAACTGACTCTTCCTTATTTATTCGCCATACACCCACCTCCACTACACTTCTCCTAGTCTATGTAGATGACATTCTTCTAACGGGTAGTGATTCCTCTTTCATTTCCTCTCTACTTCAGTCTCTTAACACCACGTTTGACATGAATACACTTGGACCCATTCATCACTTTCTCGGCATTGAAATAAAGCCCACCCCTAAAGGTCTCTTTCTAAATCAGTCCACCTATGCCAAAAATATTCTTGATAAAGCCGGCATGCTCAATTGCAAACCCTATTCCACACCCATTGCAAGCAAAAAATATGTTGACCCCTCTCTTGATCTACCATTCATTGATGCTCCTTTTTATCGCAGCCTTGTAGGTGCTCTCCAATACTTAACTCTCACCCGCCTTGACCTCTCCTTTGTAGTCAACACAACCTGCCAACATATGCACTCTCCTTCCCTTGCCTACTTTCAAGTCCTCAAACATTTGTTACGATATGTGGCTGGTACACTTCATTATGGACTTCATCTTATATCAAGTCCTCTCTTGCTATCTGCTTACTCGGACGCTGATTGGGCGGGTGATACAGAGGATCACAAATCCACAACAAGGTTTTGTGTCTTCTTGGACTCTAACCTCATCAGCTGGACAACCAAAAAGCAACCCACAGTTGCCCGATCTTCTACTGAGTCGGAATACAGAGCTCTTGTGACAACAACAGCTGAAATCTCTTGACTTCAAATCCTTCTTAAAGACCTTCACGTCTCTCTTTCTCTAACACCTACGATCTGGTGCTACAATATTTCTGCTATTACCTTAGCTTCCAATCTAGTGTTTCATGCTCATACGAAACACATTGAAGTAGACTATCATTACATCCGAGAGAAAGTACAACAAAAATTGCTTCGGGTTCATCACATATCTGCTGAAGATCAAACGGTTGATGTCTTCACCAAAGCTTTATCTATTCGTCGGTTTCAATCTCTAC
Source organism: Platanus orientalis (assembly GCA_025762735.1). Taxonomy (NCBI): domain Eukaryota; kingdom Viridiplantae; phylum Streptophyta; class Magnoliopsida; order Proteales; family Platanaceae; genus Platanus; species Platanus orientalis. Next base: position 2,900 of record JAOXJP010224246.1, on the reverse strand, counting down.
GGGATAAGTTGACGGTGTTGCCCCCATCAACTTGAGGGGGGCTGTTAGCGTAGCAAACTTCCGTTATTTCCTCCTCTCCATTATCTTCTCCTCTCAGTTAGTTAGGACAGCTGTAATTCGAATATTCCTTGTAACCAATTCTTGATTGTTCTTATCCATTTTATAAATAAAGAAAGAGAGCCTCAGAAAGGGTGAGGTCGAATACTCCATTTTTGAAATATCTACTTAGTCTATAGTTGTTAGCTGGAAATTGCTTCATTCATGTCCTCATGCATTCACCCTAATAATATAAATTTTTGGGGGTGTTGACCAAATAATCAATCTATGGGTGTGCCAGTGTTGAATTAACACAAAGTCTAATATTTTTCCTGTGACCTTAGGCACTCATCCAAACAAAACAATTGGAAGAAATTTCCTTCAAATAATTTGCCTAGCCACAAGTGTTAAAGCAGTCAATTGCAAAGGAGTGGCTTTGTCCTTGGATTTTTTTTGCCTTGTAAGAACAATGACTTTACTAACCAGATGAAATTAGAAGGAAGATGCTTAAATGCCCAAATTATAATTAATGTATTTAAAGAGAAAATACTTACAATGGGAAAAAAATCTCATCATACAATGCATGTATAAGGTTGTACATCGTACACAACTTTGAAGGAACAAAGGATTTGATTTGATAAAAACTAAACATTATTATTAAAAGCAAATGATTTCAATAACTAATACAATCTTCTCCTAAGAAGGAGAGTTCGTAAACTTGAACAATAAGGATTCATATCTTGAGAGTTTGTCGAGTTGAATTGGTTTATAAGAGATGTCGTGATTAATTGTTGCCCAAATCCTTTATTTATAGATTTTAAAATTACTCATTCGTTCTTCCAAGTGTCTTTATCATTTTCTACCACCTGTCTTTGTAACTAAGTTAAGTTCTTTTCTAATTTCCTCTAATAAAATCTTGCCAACTATTCATGTAACTGTTATCTCTCTTGAATTTAAATTTCCACTAGTTGTATTTAAGCTGTCTGTCTTGTATCTGTTGGTGTGAATTTCTTCCAATGAAATTTAGCCATCTACTGTAACTGACACTTTCTTTCAAATTTTAAACTTCCATTGCTAGTATTATGTCACATGTAACTAATCCTTTGTATTCTACCAATCAGATTATACCATAGCTAGGTTGCTTCATGGTTTTGCTCATTTTTACCCACGATGTGGCCTAATCTTAACCATTAATCTCTGACGGTAATTTTATGGTGTAAACAAGGGTAACAATAGGGATATTTGTGTTGATATACCCTTGTGAGACATATAAAAAAAAGTCTATCGTAAAAGGAGAGGACTAGAACTCGCTCCCATATCATCATTATCATGAATCCTTTTGCATCACCCTATAGGCTTTTACCCACATCTTTATAATCTCCCCACCAAAAGGGTCTCATTGTGCAACACCAATGCCTCGCCAACATTGCTTGGGATTGCCCAAACCAGAGAGATTGTTCTACGCTTTGGAATTTATCACCTGATAAAAGGATGACCAACTGATTAAACAATCTCAATCAATGAACTACAAGAAATTAGACTTGTTTCGACGGAGTTTTATCGACAGTCATTAAAAAACGTTGTTAATAGCTTTAATATTAACAGTCAAAGATGACTATCGATTAAAAATAAAAATAAATAAATTATTTTTTTCAACGATATTTATAATCGTCGATACAACGTAGAAAAAAAACTTCCCGCCTCAACGCGCTTAGTTTCTCTTTTAAAATTGATTTTTATCTTTGATATCGTCAAAACAAACCATCAATAAAAATTAAGATTAAAAACTTTGTATTGGTGGTCAATTAATCATCGCTAAAACTAACTATAATTAGTTAAAGAAAACCAATCAGGCCGTCGAAAATAAGGCATCATATTGAAATTGAATACCTAACATCGCTGAGAGAGAGGGAGTTTATTTGTGATTCCTCTGTGGATTAGGGTTTCAGAGGGAAGGCACTAACCACACGTAGCCAGGTACTCTCTCCTCCCTCTCTCATCTTCTCTCTCTTCATCGCTCTATCTTCTCTCTCTTTGCTCGACTCTCTCTCGTCTCCCTCTCTACTAGATTCAATCCCTATATTTCTCTGTTCATGTCTCTCTTTACTCCTCTCTCTCCCTTTCTCTTTGCTCCGTCTCTCTCTCTCTGATCATCTCTCTTAGCTTAGCTCTCTGCTCTATCTCTCTCTGCTCATATCTCTCTTTACTCTCTCTCCCCATCTCTTTGCTCTCTCTCTCTCTTCATCTCTCTCTCTCCATCTCTCTTTCTGATTCTCTCTCTCTCTATCAGTCTCTCTTTGCTCATCTCTTGTATTGATTTCTTGTTCTAGGTCTTTTTGGATTGTGAAATTCTTTAAAGAAATTTACTTTATTAGAAAGATGAATGTTTAATTCTTTAATTTATTGTTGTTGTAGGCTTCTTTCCTTGAATAATTTTACTAAGTAGTTGCTAAGACACTTGCTAAGCTAACCAAATTGAGGGACTTGTAAGTTTCTTTTAATTTTTCAATTTTTGCTTTTCAATTCTAGTATTATTTGTTCCTATTATTTTTTATTTTTCTTTTCTGATTTTTTATATTTTCATGTAATGCAATCAGACAAGTGATAACCACATCACTGGGAAAATACCCAATTTGATATAAAATTGGACAAACTTCAAAAAGTTGTAAGCGTTTTTCTTTTCAAGTTTTTAAGTGCCTGCTAATAGAAATTCGAAGATTCATTTCTTCTCATTTATTCATTTGAATTTCTTAAATGATAAAGTTTTGCAGGCCAGTGGATTGGAAGGGCCCATTCCTTTAGGCATTTCTTTTTTGGAAAAATTAATGACATGTAAGTAAAGGCTCTTTATTTCGTATGAATTT
>JAOXJP010224235.1:0-11645 GCA_025762735.1 Platanus orientalis | reverse complement strand
GATCTCTTTCTCAAATTCTGCTCCCTATAAAATAGGAGCAGCCTCAACAACCACCAGGCACCACCTACTTTCCAACATAATTTTGCGGAATTTTTTTTATCTTTTAGAGGGACTTGGGTTGATTTCTCCATGTTTTGGAGGGTCTTGGTGTCATATACAAGTGGTAAGAATAGATCCTTCAAATACTAGCTGTACGTTATTGTGTGAGCTCTTCTTTGAGTTCCTATAGGAATTTGCTATAGTACTTGTGCGTGGACAGGACAGATTTTATGAGTATTTATTTCTTATTTGGATGATATTTTGACAATACTTTGATATGGGTTTTCCCTTTATTTAAAATCCAGTAATTATACTCAATGTTGGGTCCAGAGAGAGCCTAACTTATATTTTTTTTGTTGAAATCACCGATAAACACTTTTGCATAAATCGGTGTTTTCTAGTTTATATAGCTAGAGGCATCCAAATCTTGTGAAATTTGGAGAACAACATCCCTAAAGTTTGCCTGGAAAATTCCCAAAAGCCCTAAAATTTCTGATGCATCAGAAAGGCATTTTGGTAATTTTCCATTTTTCAAGAAAATTACAAAATTGCCAATGGGCATAGTTTTCCGAATTGTTTAGTTGGGGCATTATATATTATTAGAGACCAACTGCTTAGTGCTTAGTGTTTTGCATATAAATTGCTTTGGGTTCCACATCAGAACTCCACGTTGTAAGTTGAAAATCTCAACCTTGAACCACTTAACTTCTCGCTAAAGAATGCCACGGGCTTCCCTTCTTGACTAAGTATTGCCCCAATTCCAATTTTTGAAGCATCACAATATAATTCGAAAAATTTAGTAAAATCTAGTAAGGAGAGAACTGGTGCTTCTGACAACTTTGCTTTAAAGATTTTAAAGCTTTCTTTGGCTTCATCAATCCACTTAAATGTCCCCTTTTTCATACAATCAGTACTAGGTGCAACTAGAAAACTGAAATCTCGAATGAAGTGTCGATAGAAAGAAGCTAAATCATGAAAGTTGCGTACCTAATAAATGTTTATGGGAGTTGGCCAATCTAGAATGGCCTGTACCTTGGATTGATCCACCCAAATTCCTCAAGAAGAGACTTCATACCCCAAGAACAAGATTCACTCTATCATAAAGCTGCATTTCTTCAAGTTTATAAAAAAAAAATTGTTCACATAAAGTAGTCAAAACAAGCCGTAAATGTTGTTGGTGTTGTTTCATTGAACAACTATAAACAAGTATGTCATCAAAACAAACTTCCCAATGTAAAGCTTCAAAACATAATTCATCACATGCATAAAAGTACTTGGTGCAGTTGAAAGTCCGAATGGCATAACCAGCCAGTCATATGATCTCTCATGCGTTTTGAAGGCCGTCTTCCACTCATCATCCAATATTATGTCGTGATTGTAAAGTATTGGTCTTGTCCTTTTGAGGTCCAACTACTGTGTAATGGCTGCCTATGTTAGATCCTTGCGATTACCCCCTAGGAGCCACCATAAGACTGGAACTAGGCTGGTTGTAGGCTGCCCTGTTTGAGCACCTTCCATGTTGAATTTCAACAGCCTTATCATGTTGGTATGCTTGTGAAATATTCCAAATATTTTGTTGGCTCAGCACATCTTGTAAATTGATCCACAGTCCACCAATGTACCGTGCCACCTTTTACTCCTCAGTTTCATTCAACTCACTTCTAAGAACAAGCTCATAAAATTCTTCACTGTAATCATCAACAGATCAGCCATTTTGCTGTCAACTTTGTAGCCTTTGATATATTTGTTGTGCGATTATATGGAAGAAATGTCTCCCTAAACTTCTTACACATCTTCTCCCAGTCAACTGTCTTAGGTTTGCCTTATCTTTGACAGTCATAATGAGCTGATCCCACCAAGCCGAGGCTCTTCCACATAATTTCACTGCAACCAACATCACTTTCTTATTTTCTCGTACATCCTTCAAGTAAACACTCCCTCAATAGTGGACAACCAATCAATAAAACCTTCACCATTTAGATCCCCACTAAATTCTGAAATTTCCACCTTAAATCCACCATCGCAATGCCTATCATCAAAGGGAATAGTTGTTGGTCTTCTTGGAACATTCACATGAAAAGGATTTTCAAATTTCTCTTTATGTTGATAATCATCCCCCTCAGATTCTTCACCATCTTGAAAAGGATTCTCTCCTTGCACAACACGTTGAGCTAAAGCTTAAATCTGCCTTCTTAAATCTTCAATCATACTGATCACAAGTTATTGATCAAGGGCAGCATTTTGATTTGGTGGAGAGGCTTCCATGAGTCTGATTCTTTCTCCTTGGCGACATTTTGCAAAACCCTAGAGAAGTACCCCAAATCCCCCACTCGATTCTTCTGGATCAAAACTTACTCTGATACTAAGTGATGCAAACCATTAATGATTGAAATAATAAAAGAATTTAATAAGGGAAATCAAAGAGGTAATTCAAGTTAATAATTAACAAGAACAATCACACTTAATCCCTAAGAGAAAGGGAGAGAAAAGCCACAAATGTTGGCTGAAATTTCATTCAAAAGTTCTCGAAAAACTATTGTTACAACTTAAGGAAATCCTTAAATAAGACTATAGGATGTTGCCCTAGCAAAGATGCGATCACATCCACTAATTCAAATTTAATCTAATGGCTAAAATATGTCCTTGCTAAGTCAAATGACTTTGAGTGGTCACATAACTACTTAAAAGGTCATATGACTTGTTACATAAAATTTAAAAGAGAAACATAAGAAAAATACCAAGTTTGGGACATAAAACAGTAGCTAAAAGAAACCAAGATTGATCATATAAGATAACTTATGGACGTATAGGCTTCCTTTTAGTGTCCTTTAGATTCTCAAGTGTCGTAAAAATTCCTCTTCCACATACTTTGCATCAGTAAAATAGAGTATACTGAGACAATATCCACTTTCTTTTCTATCTTGTGCCAGCTCTTCAGCATTAATAAAATTTCCACACAAAAAAGAGTTGTTTCCCAGGATAAAATAACCAAAATACAATGATTAAGAACTCAGCATCAGGTGCAGATTTGAATAACCCAAGGGTAAACTTGCCAGTGTGAAATGACCAGCAAGTTGATAAATTTTCATTTTCTCTTCCTCAGGTGAGCAAGGTTGGGTGGTTAAAACCCCAAGGGGTGGCGCAGTTGGCCAGGATCACGCCTCATGAAACAAGGGTCTTGAGTTTGAAGCACACCCCCTTCGGGCCACTTGCCTGGGTGTAAAAAACTTGATTTACCCGATTTGTGGGAGAGGCAAGGAGTCCACATGTCCCGAGGACACAGTTGGGTGCTCTAAGAAGCCTGGATACCTTGGTTATCAAAAAAAAAAAAGGTTGGGTGGTTAACTTGAAAGGTTTTGGCATAAACACAAACATATATACATTTTTTTTTTTTAAGAAATAAGGAAATTTTATAAAGCAAGCCAAAGCAAGAACAAGGCACCGCCGCATAAACACAAACATATATACATACAAATGTAGGTATAGTAAAATTTACAGAGACAATAAACTACAAAATTCAAACCTCAAAAAAGCCTTATCCCAACCACATGGGCCAGCTACATGAATCTTGTTTTAGCATTCCACTTTATAATCTAGAAATAACAAAGTTTCAGGATTAATTTTGGGCTAATGGTTTGTGCAAGCTTTCAATCCAGCACACCCCCGTCCCCTATCTGGGACATGCAGCGCAAAAAACACTACATTGAAGAACAAATCAAGAACAAACAATAAAGATAAGAAAATTAAACAATCCCTATATGACAAACCCAATTACAACTGAAATTCCATTGAAGAACAACGAAGAGGCTTACAGAAGAAAAATTCAAAGATAAGATAACCTAGATAGTTATACTAGCCTCAAAACAAGCCCTAAAAACAATGCCATAGTTTGAGAAATTAGGGTTTCTATTCTCTTAAAACAACATAAACTTGTGGAGGAAGCAAACAAACCTATTGCCAACAATTTTTCAGGGAAATCAATATCTTGTGATTAGGGTCAATTGGTGTACTACACAACTTACAACCCATCATTCATGTCTCCTTTGGAAGATATAGAACATACTTTCTTTGTGACAAGAAATGCCTTTCTTAGAATGGGCTACTTCAATCCTAAGAAAATATTGTAGCTTCCCTAAATCTTTGATTTCAAATTTACCCCTCAAATAAACCTTCAAGTTTTTTTCTTTCACTTCAAAAGCATCATTCCCAATGATAATTAGTGTCGTCAACATAGACTATGAGAGTTGCGATATTACTACCACAATGTTTGACGGATAGAGTGTAGTCAACAAGACTTTGTTTATACCCATTTTTTATCATGGCAATGCAAAACTGTTCAAACCAAACCCTTGATGACTGTTTCAGCCCTTGCAACCTTCTTTAAATTCCATATTTTTCCTTTAGCACTGGAATACTGAAAGTTTGGAGGTTGTCACATATAAAGCTCTTCTTCTAGATCTGCATCAAGAAAAGCATTATTCACATCCATTTGTTGCAATTTCCACCCTTTATTGGCTACAAGGCATAGAAGAACTCTTGTTGAGTTCATTTTAGCAACAATAACAAAGGTTTCTTGGTAGTTAGTTACATACCTTTGTGTGTGTATCCCTTTCCAACTAATCTTGCTTTATATCTTTCAAGGGCATGTGGTTTGATGAAGTATACCATGAGTGGTAAGATAAGAACCAAACACGGTACAAAGATATTCTCCTCCATTATAAGATGGAATTGAGTTTCAAGTAGTTTATGAAAAGCTTGGAGGGTGGAAAAACTTCATGTTTAAATTTAAGCATATAAACCCAGGTGGTTCTGAAGAAATCAACCAATATTACAACAAAAGAAAACAGCCAAGCAAAGATAACACTGAGGCTAGTCCCCATACATCAGAATATACAAATTAAAAATGTAAAGTACTCTTGCTATTACTAATTGAATGAGTTTCTACAATGTTTTGAAAATTAACATGTCCCATATTGGAGATTTAACATGGACAATGAAATAAATATAGTAGGAAACATTTGCCTTTAGAGGGAAAAGAAACAGTGGCCAAATCTATACTGCCACTAGAACAACTCATCTCATGGAGACAAAGAGGAGCCACGATCCAAGAACATAGACTGTTAAGTTGAAGATGTTGTATAAGGAGAACTATTAAGTAAATATAAGCCCTTACCCTCATGACCATTAATAATCATCTTCCTCATCTTCTAGTCTTAGAAATTACAATGAGAAGGAAAGAATATAACACAACAATTCAAAGCTTTTGTAATACGGGTGACAGAGACAAGAATTTAAGCAAGATTAAGAACATGTAAGCTAGAAGAGAGAGACATAGAGAATGTAACTGGAATACAGCCCTTGCCAACAACAAAAGATAAGGAACCATTGGCTACTTTTACCCTGTGCCTACTAGAGTTAATATGCTAGGAGGAATATCGATTAGACAGACCGGTCATATGGTTAGATGCTCATAATTCAATGATCCAGGAATGACTAGAAGTAGGAGAGAAACAATGAAGGAAGTGACCTAAGCACTCACATGGGTAGTAGAAGTAGGGGACTCAACACTGTGCCATAAATCAACGAATAGATTCCATCTCCTCTTTAGTAAACCTAATACTCTCAACTAAAGTAGATGGAGCTAATGAAGTAGAAGCTTGATGAGCATCCATGCAAGAGGCCGAATGGGCACTAGATTTACCACATCCACCAAAACAAGATATACCACCATGACTACATGTTGAACCTCATTGTAAATGGCCATAGAGATCCCAAAACCTATCCTTTGTAGATTTAGGTGATGTATTGGTAGTGTGCTAGTGTAACACCCCGTATATGCCTAAAACTACTTTACGTAAGATAATGTGAATGAGATAGGATAGTGAGAGATTTGAGACCTAAATTTAAGACAAAACATGATATAGAAGTGTACATGGGACATACGAAGAGACAGAGGCCAAGAGAGAACCCAAGGGATTTAAATATGCTAACTAGTCAACTTCAACTGATTAGGTTCTGGTGGATTTATGATTTGGTGATGCATCAAGAAACGGTGTAGGTTGTGTGCTTATGCAACACGGGAAAGTGATAGCTCACACATTGAGACAACTCAAGAAGCCATATGAACATAATTACCCCACACACAATTTGGAATTGGCAAAAATAGTTTTTGCACTAAAAATTTGAAGGCATTATCTATATGGCGAGGCATGTGAAAAGGGAAATCATGGATGAAGCCCATAAAACTTCATACACCGTACACATGGGTAGTACTAAGATGTATCAAGATCTTAAAGGTCTATATAATTGGTGAAACACTATGAAGAGAAAGATTACGGACTACATGACCAAATGTTTGGCATGTCAACAAGTTAAGGCCAAACACCAAAAACCCATTGAAAAGTTACCTCTTGACATTCTGGTGTGAAAATGGGATCATATATCGATCAATTTTGTAGTTGGATTACCGAGGACTGCGATGGGACTTGATTCTATATGGGTGGTTTTAGACTGGTTAAAGACATCAACACACTTTTTACCAATTAGGATTTCATACTCTTCAAACAAATTGGTTCAACTTTATGTATCTAAGATTGTAAGGTTGCATGGAATTCCCATCACCATAGTGTCCGATAGACACCCCCTTTTACTTCTAAGTTTTAGACTAGTCTATAGAGAGCTATGGGAACAAAATTGATATTTATTACAGCTTTTCATCCTCAGACTGATGGGCAATCGAAAAGGACTATCAAGACATTGGAAGACATGCTTAAAGCGTGTGTGTTGATTAGAAAGGAAGTTGAGCCATTCACTTACCATTGGTGGAATTTTCCTACAACATTTTCCAATCTAACATACAAATGGATCCTTTTGAGGCATTACATGAATGAAAGTGCAAATCACTGATATGATGGAAGTGGGTGAAAGAAGGATGCTTAGATCGAAAATTGTCTAAATAACCACAGAGAAAATTCGACTGATTCGGGATATACTTTTAATAGCACAAAACTGACAAAAAAGCTATACTGATAAGAGAAGAAGGGACCTAGGGTTTGAAGTTAGAGACCATGTGTTTCTCAAAGTGTCGTGAACAAAAGGTGTAATAAAATTCAGGAAGAAAGGCAAGTTAGAACCCTGATTCATCAGATCATTTGATGTTTTAAAGAGAGTGGGTACGCTTGACTATGAATTGGCTTTACTTCTGGATCTTTCACATATTTACTGTGTATTCCATGTATTGATGTTGCAGAAATACATGTGTGATTCTTTGCACATATTGGAATATGAACCTCTTCAAGTCAAGTAAGACTTATCATAGGAGGAACAACCAATTAGACTCCTTGACATGAAAGAACAAGTGCTACGATCTAAAGTTGTGCCATACATGTAAGTGTTATGACAAAATAATTTGGAAGAAAAAGTGACATGGGAAAGAGAAGCCGAAATAAAAGCAAAATACCTGCATTTGTTTCAAAGTTAAAATACATACCAAATTCAGATGACTGAATTTATTGCTAGGGGGGGAGAGTGTAACACTATACATATGCCTAAGCTACTTTAAGTAAGATAATGTGAGAATGAAATAGGTTAGTGAGTGATTTGAGACCTAAATTGGAGATAAAACATGATATAGGAGTGTACATGGGACTTAGGAAAAGACATAGGCCAAGAGAGAACCCAAGGGATTTAAATATGCAAACTGGCTAACTTTAACCGATAGAAAATATTTAAAGCCGTCGAACTTTGACTGGTCGAAAGAAGTTCGAGCGGTCGAAAGTCACAAAGAGAAATATCACATTCGGGAAATGCACTTTGAGCCATCAAACTTCAACTGGTCGAGAAAATTTCTAGCGATTAAAAGCCTTATAAAATTTCAACACATTTGGGAAAACCAATTTCGATCGGTCAAAATTCAGTGGAGCGGTCGAACTGTTTCGACCAATCAAAAATGTAATCCAGGGAAAAAATACGTCCAAAAATACGAAATTGCCCACTTCTAGAAGTTGGGATTCTTTTATGATGAAACAAAACCCCTAAAATTTGTCCAATTTAGATCCAGAAACATAAGAGAAAGTGTGGTAAGGGACAGAAAGAGGGAGAATTAGGAAAGAAGATGAGAAATCTCTGTATATAGAGCAAGTTAAGCCCAAAATTCTTAGATTTATCCAAATTTAAGAAGAGTTTGTGAATTTTCAATAATTCCCATAGATCTATAGTTTTTTAATATGAATTCATGTTTAAACAGTGAAAGGAAGTGAAGAAAGAATTCTTCAAGGATTTGTTGCTTATAGATTAAAGAAGAAGAAAGAACTAAGTGTTGTAAGTAATCATGCATTATATACAATTTGATTTCATTCATAGGATCATAAATCCATTTGATTTCAAAGTTTTGCATTGAATATTTGATTCTCATTTAATTTTTAGAACCAAATGAATTGGTAAGTAATTATGCTTAATATGCAACTTGTTTTCATTCATAGGATCCTAGATCTATATGTTTTTATGAATTTTCTGCAATGATTTCAAGTGGATTTGAATGATCTTAGATCCATATGTTTTCATGAGTTTACTTCAAGTATTTCAGGTGCATTTGTATGAACTTCATCCATTAGAGAGGGATTATGCCTTATTTGCAACATTCTCTCATTCCTAAGATCTTAAATCATTGAATCTCAATTTTAAGCATTGTATATGATTGATTCTCCTTTGATTATTAGATCTCCTTCAATTTAATTCAAATCTAAAAGACTTATTCATGTTCCCCTTCATTGACTCTTAAGATCTAAGTGATTCTAAGTTAATTCCTTGATGATATAAAGTGATTCTATGTGATTTACTTCTAATCCATTAAAATTTTTACATCCAATCGAATTACAAGTGGATTAATATCATTTACATCAAATTCTCTCAATATGATCATTAAATTTACTCTTGTTCTATATTAAAATAGGAAAAGTGGTGTGCACTATATGAAATCTATTGTGACTTGATTGAATATAAGAGATCTAATTGATTTGAACATGAATTCTACTTATCCTCTAAAATCTATAATATGGAAGTGATAGAATTGATTTATTCATTTATGCTTGTGGATATATCTCATCATTTTGGATTTCTCATCCTCTTATTAATATCATATTGTAAAGATCGATAATTTTTTTGCATTTTAAGTGTTTCAACTGTTGGATTTGACCTACGAATCATATTTGAATGTTATGAATCATCAAAGTGTGTGATTAGTTTTGATAAGTGATTTACTCTTAATATGTACTTTAGATGGGTCAAGCAAAAACAGTAAATTATGAATCATTTGACTCTGCTTCCAATTCAAAATCTTTGAAAGTATTTCTACATTGACATGTTTTATGTGTCATAGATCGACTCCATTTTGAAAGTATCGAAAATAATGTTTTAGTGCTCCGAACCAGTTATTCATACCGAAAAGTGTTTAGTTTTGAACGAAAATCTATGTTTCGAATCCTCTAAATCGGTTTTCTTTACCAAAGTTTCTATGAGTATTTTCTTGTGCTCAGAATCTAATGTCCACTCTAATACTAAGATGTAAAATAGAATCCAAGGAGAGAAAAAATAATGAAAGTGTGAGCAAGAGAGAAAGGAGAAGAAGAAAAAGAACAAGAGATTCGGGCTGCAAAACGCGAGACATATTCAAGGAGAGCCAAATAGATGACCTCCGCTCGGGAAGGAACCAAATGCTCTTTGGAGAAAAGTCATTGATGTTAAGTATAAAGCTTATGAATTTGGATGGTTCTCTAAGGAACCTATGGGGTCTTATGGTTGTAGTGTGTGGAAAGACATATTCAAGGAAATGGAGAGGTTCAAAAGTGGAATCGAGTACGTGATTGGTCGAGGTAATAAAGTCTCCTTTTGGCATGATGTCTAGTATGGGGCGACTTCTTTATGTCAAGCTTTTCCTGAGGTTTATGCCATTGCAACAAGTTTGGGTCTGTGGAAGATCATATAGTTCGGGCTGACCAATCTGAAGCTTGGAACCTCCACCTAAGAAGGGCAGTCAATGATTGGGAGGTTCTTCCCATAACTTGCCTTATGATAAGGCTTGAGAATACCAGAGTTGGAGAGATGACTGACATTGACCAACAGGTATGGTTGTGTGAGCCTCACGTTGGTTTTACTGTGCGCTCCATGTACAATCTGATTCGGCAGAGTGGTGTTATAGAAGAGGCAACAGTAAACATATGGACATCAAAGCTTCCAACCAAAGCCTCCTTTCTCTTATGGCTTGTGGTGGAGGAGACAATGTTAACCCATGACAATTTAATGAAGAGGGGATTGGTGATGGCTAGTCAGTGTTGTCTTTGTAATGGTGCAGCTGAATCGGTGTCACACCTTTTTTTACACTACCACATAGCTTCAAAGCTTTGGGGTTTCTTTTTGGATAGATTTTGCCTTGCATGGGCAGCTCCGTTTTCGGTTCGTCACATAGAGGATACGGATTTGGAGAAAGAAATACAGCTGGAGAAACAATCCTAGAATTTGCAATGGCATATAATCTTGTTATAGCAAACACATACTTCATAAAGAGAGAGGAACATTTGGTGACTTTCAATAGTGGATCAAATAGAAGTCAAATATACCTTTTTCTTACTAGGAGGCTAGAAAAGTCAATATGTAAGGATTGTAAGGTTATTCCAAGGGAGAGTTTAACTACGCAACATAGGCTAATGGTGTTAGATGTTCGAATTAAAAGATGAAAAAGAAAGAAACGATAAATTAATTATACAAGAATTAGATAGTCGAACCTACAAAATGAAAAATTAGCAAAATTTAGAGACAAATTGAAAAACGAGGGGAAATGGAACTTAGAAGAAGATATAAATGTCATGTGGAATGAAATGAATGGCTGCATTAAAAAAGTAGCAAAAGAGGTTCTTAGATAATCTAGAGGGAAAGTGCAACCGCCTAAAAAAACTTGGTGGTGGAATAATGAAGTCCAAAAAACCATTAGAGATAAATATTGTTATAAAAATTGGCAGAAGACTAAAAATACAGAAGACCTAGAAAGATATAAAAATGCTAAAAAAGGAGCTAGGAAAGCTGTAAGTAATGCAAAATTCAAGACATATGATGACCTTCATCATAAGTTAGGTACTAAGGAGGGTGAGATGGGTGTATATAAACTTGCGAAAATAAGGGATAGGAAATGTAGAGACCCAGACCATGTTAGATGCATTAAAAGTGAGAATCAAAGAGTCTAAGTAAAAGATGAAAAGATTAAAGAAAGGTGGAAGAGCTATTTTCAAAAATTGTTAAACGAGGATCATGTAGGGAATGCCGGTTTAAGAATCGATAGAGTAGAGGAGATTAGAGATCATAGATATCTTCGTAGGATTAGTGTGACGGGAGTTAAAGAGGCTTTGAGGAGAATGAAGATAGGAAAAGCATTAGGACCATAAGGTATCCCAACTGAGGCTTAGAAATGTATGGGAGACGATGGCTTATCATGGTTAACTAAACTTTTTAATAAGATCTTTAGAACTAAAAAAATCGCAAATGAGTGGAGGAAAAGTATTATGGTCCCTATATATAAGAATAAGGGAGATATTCAAAATTGCACCAATTATCGTGGG
>JAOXJP010224224.1:0-11646 GCA_025762735.1 Platanus orientalis | reverse complement strand
CCCCTACGGGCCTAAGCCCCGGCCCGAGCCCAGTCTATAATTTGAGGGCTGGGCCTGGGCCTACTATGGCCTGGCCCATGCCCACCCCTAGTTGCGGATCTAAGATGATGAAGAAGAAGTATATTAGTTAATTGGTTCACGAATGAACTAGACTACAATTGCGACTGAAATTGTGACTCCCGGCTAGACCAATGATTAGCAATAGGACCAGTGGTTCGCGAATGATTTGGGATTCACGGTTGGATCAATAATTTGCAACTAAATTAGTGATTCACGAATGGACCAATGATTCATAACTGAACTTATGATCTGTGATTTGAATTTTGCAAATAAGTACCTCTTACTTGCAAAGATTTGATTCTTGATGAATAGCTTAAAACTCAATTGTTAATTTTAATCCTATCCCAGAAATTTGAAGGTATAGTCCCACTCACATGGTAAAACCAAACTTGTGATAAAAAATCCCCAACCTGGTTCAATGAGGATTAATGCAATGTAGTATCAAACAACAAAATTTCATGTATGAGTGACTATAAGTCAATTTTATAGGACTTCAAAACCTCCAAAATTAGTCGCACAAATGCACCATTACACTACTAGAACGCATAACTACAAGTTTGCACATATTGTTGTGTACTCGATTGCAATATGTGAAATGCAATGAGTCTTCAAGAAGTATTGATGTTTATGGATAATGTTGCAAGCATGATAACTTGAAGACATATTCATGTTGCTAACACGAAACAAAGTGGTCTATAGAAGGTAGGTAAACTAGGAATAGAAGATAAATTTATATGTTAACTATCATAATTCACGTGTTCAATTTTTTATGAGAAACCAAGACTGTCAGGATACATGGAGATGTCCTAAAGATAGTGTACTCGGTTGAGGAGCTAGAAACTCTGAAAAGCTCAGATGGTCGGTAAAGAATGTGAATGCATTTTTACAAACACGCAGTCTAGTCTATCAATGCATTGCATATGGATTGTGTTATCTCTTGAAATGAGACAAGATATGGATGTTGTTTCTAAGGCCCAATATGTAGTTATAAGTCCAACCACAAATCGTCACATGAAAATTAAAATTCATGGAACAATTGATAACTAAAATGAAACTCTCTTAATGAGGATGAAAGGTCAATACAACATTTAATGTTGAAGAAAACCACATGTTTGGATGGTGCTAGTCGCCTCATGAGAACAACAACAAACCTTATGGCATGAGGTTCGAGATGAGTTGATTGTGGTCATTAGAGATGATGGGATAGCTAGTGTATCGAGACTAGTGTGGTTGGTCATTCGTAAAATGACTAGAACATGTATGACCCCCTACAACTATTGCGAAGTATAAGACATTTTGATAATGATTCTTTCTCTAGGTTTTTAAAATCTAAGCAATCCTTGTAAGACCGATCACCTTTAGGAAGTTTTAGATGTCTTTAACATTAGGAAGATCCTCATCTCAAGTGCTCTACTAAGCAGGATCAGACTTTGATGTGTAAATATTGACCAAATCTAGTGTGTTCATTGACTAAGGGTTTTACTGTGTCCAAATCTGTCAAGTTACTATGACACCAGCTTAGGATACAAAAGATAATTCACTATAAAAATTCTGAGATTAACGAACAATCTCAATGAATTTTCAAGCAGTAAGTTAATGTAAAGAAAAAGTTTAAAACTACTATGACTCAATATTAAGATCTTTAGATCTAATTGAGAATGTGCCACCTAAACTCTAAATATTGTAAAATAAAACAAAATTAGTGAGAGACTTTAGACACTCCATCTTAGATGGAACTATTGGAAGGTCATATTGTATGGTAACTTGATGATTGATGTGATGATAGGTGTTCAAGATAATCTGCAAATTTACAATGAAAAGTTTCATCTTCTACATAGGGTTAAATCTAGTTCTTACAACTCATGGTGTAACTGCAAGTGATATTCTCACATAGAAAATGAAGAGATTCAAACTTAAATTAAATGCTGAAGGAACATACCTCTAGGGTTTGAATAAAGGGAACTGATTATGTGCTTTTGGATACAAGACAACATGAAAGTACAAATAAAAATCTTTTTAATTACTACCCCTCACATGAGATAGAATACACATAAGGTGAATCCTATTCGTGAGAAGCTCAGAAATAGTGGGGGTGTACCTTCATGTATTTAAAAACTTGAGAGTACCTAAGGTTTTAATGAAGCTGAACATCGTAAGAATGCTAGAGATGATTGTAAGTGCCTAATTTTGGCCCAAGGTTCAAAGGTTTCTTTCAATAGGTAGCACTAGTACTTTAGAATGGACCTTATGTATCCTAAGAAACCAAAGTGGTTAAATAACCTCCTACTTTTAGGTCATTCCCATATTTTCCTAATTTGGCACTCTATACCCTCAATTTTCTCTAAGATCTTTGTAGAACTCACTTTCTTCATCTTCCTATCTTTCCTTCCATTTCATCAAAGGTGGACTACTGAATCTCATTGTACAAGCATTGAAGAACCAATTAGGCGTCACAGATATGTCCGAAGCAATTCAAAACCTTGTAATAGAGTATTTGATCATCAAAATTCATTATATCAAGTTTCAGCAAATCACGATTCTCCATTGGAAATCTGTCACAATCTGAACATTGAATGATCAATTTAATATCACATATGTGTTCATAATGTTCTAAAACCCTTAAATGGAGGGTTAGATTGACAAAATCCTTTGTATCAAGTTTTGGCGAATCTCAACAGTTGATTTGAAATCTTTCTAAAGCTAAGCAAAATACACATCATATGGTCAATCATGCATTGTAGATGGATTTGGCATGCCTCAAAGCCATAAAGCAAAGATCGTAATCTTCAGATTCTACACTTAAGGCCCCCATCGTATGAAATTAAATCTTGACCATTCGATCTTGTACCTTGAAATCTCAGATAAAAATTCAGATGCCACCATGACGATTATAGTAATTGATTTATTAAAGATGAGGTGTTGATCAAAATTTTCAAATTTGGGAATAAGAAAGTCTAGCTTTGCTACACCAAATTACAGTACACTGCAAAACACAAGGACCTAAACTCAACATAGGACCAATCCAATTCCAAACCTAAGCTTAACCCAGATCTAACCTGTTTTAACCTTGGTCCAAATCCTGAAACCAAACACTCATTGAAATGGCCAAATTTGGAATAAGCCATGTATTACTACTTTTCCATTTTTAGGTGTGAACAAGGTTCACACACGCTTGCCATGTAACAAGCACAACTCACCTACTTCTTTTAGTATTATTATCCATTATTAATTATGTACAGTCACCAAATAAACACCACATAGGTGCCATTGTGAATGGCCAAATTACCATGACTTGTTTCTTTTGTAACTTTTTTATCTCAATCCCACATGCCTAGCTACCTCACCCCTCTAGTCCTATTTTGCTCACTCATGCTTAATTTGTCTAACCACCTCATCTCTCCATTCTTATTTTGCTCACTTCATGCCTAATTTGTCAAGTCACCTCACCTATCTATACCTATTTTTCTTATCACCCATGCCTAATTTTCCGACCACCTAATTGATTCTCCCCTTAATCACCTCACTCTTTAGAGCCATATCCTCTATACCAATCGTACCATGTACCACATCTACCCAAGACACAAGGGGGTGGGGACCCCATGCAAAACATGTATGGGCCCCACCCCCTTTGTCTTGTGGTAGATGTGGTATACAGTACAAGTGGCACATGGGATAAGGTTCCTCTTTATTCCTATTTCGCTCACCCCATGGCTAAATTATCTAGCCATCTCACCTCTTCATTCCTATTCGGCTCGCCCATATGCCTAATTTGTCCAACCACCTCATTGATTCTCTTCTTAATCACCTTTTTATCTTATCCATTATAGCATTCTATCATTCTCACATAAGCCAACCAAATCTACACCAAAAAGGAAAACACCCATACTTCTCTTATGCTTTGCCCATTCTATCACACCAAATTCTATAAGTAAGGATCCATTCCCCGTTCTCCATTCACAATGGAAAAATCCTAGACCCCTCGAGCAACTCCTTTCTTTCTCTAAGCTTGCATCACTCAAAACCCCCTCTCATCCTCCCTCCATTTCTCCTAGTGAAGCAAGAATAACATAAGCCTTAAGGGAATCACTGCTCAACTGTAAGAAAGAAAATTAATCACATCGTGCAAACATATAAAAGGTATTCATTCATTTTTTTTATTGATCATTATTGTTTGTTTATTTGTAGTTATTATTATGTTTTTTTTAATAATTGTTTCTTTATTTGTAGTTATACTTTGTAGTAACATACTTATTAATAGTTGAAGTTCGATTTAAAATATTCATTTTTTATTGATATCCATTATTAATATATAAATTTAAACTATTCAATTTGATCATTGCCTATGATATATTTGGTTATTCTTTAATATTTCCAATGCACACACACATCCCTACTCATCATTTTTTTAGTTCCGATCTTTTTATTTGTCTATTAATTTTAAAATGAATAATTTTTATCTTCTTATTTCATCATACTTTTAAGTCCCTTTTCTCACACGAACAACAACCCTTCTACCATCTCCTACACAGATCACCTTTCAGCTTGTTGCATAGGATTTGCTTGAGTCAGAATCCTCTGGTCATGTTTTCGTGGTAGTCACCATGTGTGGATACAAGGGGTAAAAGTGTCAAAAAGATTCTTATTAAAAAAATAAAACACTAAAAAGTGTCAAATATTCACCACATGTCAGCCTGTGGTGATCTATACAGAATCACTACGAGAAACACTACCACATATTTTTTCTTTTTGGGTAAATAGACAAAGCAAAAGATTGGATGGTGACGTTAAGATGATACTACACATCTTTGTTGCAAATTTCATGTTTCTAAAGTTCCCTTTTTGTTCTTTTCCTTTTTTCTTTTCCTTTTGTCTTTTTCTTTTTGATGAAAGTGCTCTAAACTGTAAAGTCTCTAAATGAGAATCTGAATAATCTCCATTCCAACGGAGAGAAATTCCTAGTCTCAAATCAGCAGGCAACAAGATACCGGATAAGGCTGTTAATTATCGTAAATATGCATGGGTTATCTTCTATGAATTCACTTATACAGCTCTCTATCTCATGATCATTTACAAATTAAGTTACCTCCCACAACAGGATTTCTCTTCATTTCAAAGGGAGCAAATGTTCTTTGATGAAAAAGTGTTTGTTAGTCTATGTGAGTAATTATAAGCTGACCATGGTGTGTTGAGGTTAAAAACGTTCAAAAAAGTGTTCAATTGAAAAAGTAGATGTCCAAAAAGAGGCATCAAATTTAAAAGCACATCATGTGTCAATCTGTGGCACGTCTACAGGATTTTTTTTTTTTTAATCACAGACAATCATTCTCCCATTTCAAATGAAGATGATCCAAACTGTCACACATACACAGAGAGACCTGGGGCTAAAAAATAGTTAATTATAATGCTTCTTTTCTAATTGAGGACAAAATGCTAAGAGACAGCAACGATTGACAACCAACCAAGCATCTGTTCTGCCGAGGGAATCAAATAAAATGGTATATCATCTCGTTAATATATACCCATTAAAGCAAAACAAAATATGGAATTGAAAGATGCCATCTAAAGTCTATAAAACAAATCTTGACTAGTAACAAAAGTGGCAATGTCCACCCTAATGTTAGGCTGTTAGCTTCTACTAATTTCTACCAATCATTCACTTGAGGCCCAGTCTGGTTGCCATGAAAAGGTTTTCTCGTGAAAAAAAATTCTGAAGAAATCATTTTTAAGCTATCTGGTTGCCATGAAAATCTGGTTTTGTCATGCATTTCTCATGATTATTTTCTTTCCTTTTTCTTGTGGGATTTTATTTTCTATTCCTTTCTTTTCTTTTCTATGCAATTCATGGCAACCAGACTGGGCCGGAAAGAACTTTTGTGAAACCACGTCATGTATGAAGTTCTCCACCTCTTGGTGCAATATTATCAGTGGGTGATGGCCCTACTCATTTAACCAACTGAGCTTTATTTTATTTTATTTTTTCTGTTTTTTAATCTATATTGATTAGTTATCTAAAAAAAATGCCATATGATTTAGATCGATAAACACATTCACAAATTAATATTAACTGGCATATGGAGAGGCAACCCCAAATTATAATTCCAGCAGTATTATTTGTTTGGAAATAGTAGAATGAGGTTATAGTCATCAAGAAGCTTATCTATTATTGCTATGAAATTGATATAATAGCTATGTAGTAGTAAAGTAACCCAAATTATGATTATCAAGTAAACGTGGTTAAAATTTTATTATAATTTAAATGGAAGGGGTGTGAAAGCATCATAAAATTCAATCTGTTTGTTGTTTTCCTTCATGTGTGTATTTTATCATTTTATAAAACAAGTAATTAGTTTTAGTTGATTATTTTGGTTTAGAGAGTTTGTTATGTTACTTACGTACAATTCTTCATTAGCTTTATTATTGTTAAAGTCAGTTAACAAGAATATGCAAGTTAGTTTTTAGATAGGATTCTTGGTTGTTAGGAAATATAAATGAATGGCATGTAATTAGAGAGAATTTGGGGTTAAAAATTAGTTGAGAATTGAGAAATAAATATTTTATTTTATAAAGAATCCTATTTCGTTAGTTCCAATTATTCTTTTTTAGCTCCGTAGAAAACTAGTCCTAAAAGTTTATGGGTTAGGATTTGCTGGAATTGGGTTCCTACAAAAACATTAACTAAAACTAACACAGATAAAAAATAAATAAATAAATAACCGGAAAGGATGCTCTGTCCAGGATTTGGTGTCTAGGATGGTGTTCAGGACACCAAGAGACGTCATATGGAATAAAATACATATTTCATATTTCAAAAATGCACCACCCACACACTCATTTTATTCCATATGATGTTCCCTGGTGTCTTGGACACCATCCTGGACAGAACATCCTTCCCCGTGAAAAAAAAAGAAAGAAAAAAAAACCCTCAATATGCATGGGAGACACCTGATTTAACAGATTTTGGGTCAATCTTTGGAAGCTTTCCAATGGTTTTTCGTTGGAGAATGATTTGTCTTGTTAACTCAGACCTCTGTAAGCGTGTCAGTTATTGATACATCATGTGTTTTTTGAATTTGGTCTCTTTTTGGACACCTACTTTTCAACTGAACACTTTTTTGGACATTTTCAACCCCCAACCCAACACATGTCAGCATATAATTCACCATAGACACTATAAAGACATTTTCATCACAAAACATTATCCTCCTTTTCAGTCTTTAGTTAGTTTGTAACAATTGGTCCTAGCTTGAGTCATGAAAGGGTGACCTATAGAGAGGGTAACTGGACTAGAGTGAGTGCTGCCACAAAGCAGGTCGCCGTGGATGTCAACAGCAGAGTACGGTGGAGTCTCAGAGTTCCAATTGTTTTATTTTTTTGGTAAATAACGGTTCCAATTGTTTAAAGGGCCTAATTTGATATATTTCAACAGTTCTAGGGTTTTTAACGTATTGGTTAGGTAAGTCACAAAATTCTTACAACGACTAATGATACAAAGGCAAGAAAAAGCATCTAGATGGTATTTTCATAAATAAACTGGCGGTCACCTGAACTTAATTGAGTGGTTTAGTACTGGCTTCTATTTAAGCATGCTTTGCCATCCCCAACCCCCTTTTACAGCCTAAAAATTATGAGACCCATGAAGAGACTAGCAATCGTTAAGATGCAATAAGTACACAAAAAATCTGACCCTTTTTTAATATTAATAAATTAGAGTACTAACATTAACTTGATTAGATTTAATAAACATAAATTATGATTACTTACAGCTGGTTTCGAATTATTTATTCGGTTGAAGCATAGACAAAATAAATGGCATGATGATGATGATTTAAGAAAGGATTAATGGTCTAATTAGAAGATTAACCTGACATAAGAGCTTGCTCTTTTATGTCGGAATGGATTCCAATTAATACCCATTCAGAAGGACGTTGTGTTATTATCCCCAAAAAAATAAAATAAAATATTGTGTTGGCATGCATCCTTTTGACACAAATCTATAGGTTAGAAGGAGACTCTTTGCATGGGATTTCTTATTTAAAAAAACGAGGTAAATTATTTTTGTAATACAAAATGGGTTTCTCCCATTGAGGTGTTACTGTTAAAGTCATAATAGAATCCACTTGGCAACCAAACCTGACCTTGAGTTGGTATGATTGCCACCTGAAACACCAAGTAGACAGTTCAAATCGGCGTAATGTGTCCACCCCTGATGCCATACTAACCTAGGTCACACGGGGTGGTCGTACCAAATCCCAGTCGATCTACAATGACAAAAAATTATTACAAACAAATAGTCTCAAACCCCAAGAAGTAGTGTAGTTGGCCAGGATCACTCTTCAGGAGGTCCTGAGTTCAAAATGCACTCCCTTGGAACCACTTGCCCAAACATAAAAAAATCCAAATTACCTGGCGTGTGGGAGAGACAAGGAATCCCTGTGCCATGAGTATTTAGTCAGGGGTTTCAAGTGGCTGGGATAACTCGGTTTCTTTGGTGCATGGGAGAGACAAAGAATCCAAGTGCCTTGAGGATTTAGTCAGGTGCTCAAGAGGCTTGGATAATTCGGTTTCCAAAATAATAATAACCTCAACCATTCAATTCTACTATATTCCTTCCCTAAAAATTAGGTGAGAACAAATCTTGTGAGAACTGTGAAAATGGCATCAGGGTACGGACACATAAGCACCGAAAAGTGATAACTGCCCTCCAGAAAGTGCAAATCACTTTTTGGTACTGATGTGTCAGCCCCTCTGATGCCGTTTTCACGGTTCTCACGGGATTCGTTCTCACATAATCCAAGCCCATATTCCTTTGATGTTGGAAATAATTCCACATCATATCAGGGTGAAAAATAAAAGAGAAGCCAGCAAAATCTATTTGATCTTGGAATTCTCCTAGGCCTAACCCCTAGGTACTAGCCTACTGTACATGTGACAAGTGAAACCGTCCATTATTTGAGTGAACCCTATGATGTACGTCAGCCGGCTCTGCACCGTAAGACCCACCAAATATATTCTAAATGCACCGACCAGCTTTTCAAGGATACATAAGAAGCCCACACATTTGTCGGTTTTCAACAAAAGTAGGAATGAATGTTCCAGCATTTCGCTATATCATATATGTTACTCTATGCTTAGAGGTTTTGTTTTATCCGTTTTAAGTAATCTCTTACCATGTTAAAGTAATGGTTCCCTCATTCACTTTTATATTTTAGATAGTCTTCCAAGTGACTTGCTAGCATGTCCAAGAATATACAAAAGCATGGATTTAGATTCTTGGCAAAACGACAACAATTATAGGAGAGATGGCCCTACCAAACCTTATAGTTTCTTAATAATATTACTCAAGTCATGTAGCTATCTCAAGCTTGCATCCATTACTGGAAATTTCAGCCTTATCTAGTTACTGTTTAGGCCTATTTAAACACCGGTTGGATGACCCGTTAATTTATAGCTTGTTTGGCAGCCACATGTAATGTAATCATTTCATTTGAGCTTTTCAAAGCATTTGTTGTCATGAGGTGATGGTTTGTAATGAATTCATTCAAATTTATACTGATGTGTTAACAACAATTAGAAATAAAATCATCTTAGGTTTTTACATAAAATGAAATTACTAATGTTATACGGCAGAACTCAGTGCAAATCTAAATTAGTTAATTACAAACTATCCCATTGTGGCTACAAAAGCCTTGGAAAACTCAAATGAAATTATTATATTACAGGTGGCTGCCACACGCAGCCTTAATGATCGCCTAAATGCCACAGTTTGCTATGGTCAAGTTTCTGTGGGACTTCTTGGTCCAGTTTTTGAATTCCCAAGTTTAATATAATAATAGACATAATTACAAACTTATTAATAACATATCAATTATGGTTCTTGAGAATGAAAATATAAATTTAAAATCAATTCTTCTAACAAGAAATTCATCTATTTATAATTCCAAACAGGAGCTTAAAGAAATTTGATAAACTTATATATATATATATATATATATTATAGGTAAATGTTAGTGGTTAATTTATCAATAGGTGAAGATGGGTTTTGAATCCAGGTCTGTGGTATGACACCCACAGATTTTACCAACTTAGCAAATTGGCATCTTCAACTTATTTATTTCTTCTTAATGCAATCCAACAACTCTTGGGTTTCTAGGTTCTCTCTTGGTAACTATTATTGCTAAATCATTTAAGTTCTCTTGTTCTGTTACTGCTGTTAACTTGTATTTTGTTTTAAAAATAAATATATGCTCGTAATTAATTACTTAACCAAAGATAGATGTAAATCAATAGTGAAAGCATATTTAAATTAATAGTAAATTACTAGATAATGGAGTGGAATGATGGATTAGGATTTGTGTAACTGGCCTCAAATAGTTGAGATGGGACCTTGGGTTAAATTGATGGGCTAAGTTGAGTTGAATTACATTACTCAATTCAGTTGAGTCACCAAAGTCGATGCACAACTGAGCTTATACGGATTTTGAATATCATGTAAGACATATCATACAAAGCTTGGCTATCAAACAGCTGATTCGATACGACCTTCAACTTTGCCCAGCTAGGTGCAGGCTTGTGAATCTCGAGTTGAGCTTAATCTTAATTCAGGCTTGCTGTGAACTTAATTTGAGGAGCCAGGTTCAGGGATCATGTCAAAAAAGTGTTGTTAGGCTCATGCTTAGCTTGCCTCACCTAAATCCATTTTGTAATATTGGACTTAACCAGGACAAAAGTTTGCAACACAAAGGCTCATGATCTGAAGCCATGGTCCAAATTCCAAAGTCCACCAAGAATAACGAAAATGAAATAAAGCATGGCATTTAAGTGATGTCTGCACACCCTCTTTAACTTTATGGTTAAATTAAAAAAAAAACTCGTAATTGCACCATTGAGTTGTGGAAAGAGAGGCTTGCTCACATGAAGAATAGTGGAAGGGCAATTTTGTTCAAAGGATCTGCTACACCCAAAACGATATGTTATTCCATGTCCCCACACCATAGATTGGTACGTGATGGTTTTTTGAATGTGGTCTCTTTTAAATAAGGAGCAAATGCTCATTTGAACACTTTTTTTTTTTTTGGTTTTAACCTTACAAACCTCATTTTTATGGGTACCTATTTTTTCATAAAAACCCTGTACACCTCACATTTTGTGTGAAAAACACTAGGGGACAGACTACCTGGGTATAGCAAATCCTTTTCGCAAGTGAGACCCATGGATACTCATGTCCAAATACTGAACGGGTGTGAAATTCAGTTGTGACCTTTCATAGGTGTGGTATAATTAGCTTTATAGCACACATGGGGTAGTCATGGTTTTGCCATACCTTTTAATGAAGCTTCGATAGGGACGTTTCTAGTTGAACCAATGTAGATGAGACGCATGTTCTAGTAGAAGTCTTTTGGTCAATGCAAGGGGCATGAAAAGGAATGCATTCGATGACCTGATTATTGGTCCATCAAGAAACTCGATAGTGACTTCCCCCCCACAAAATAAAATCACTAGTGAAACTTCTGTAGGGGATCCCAACTGTCCTGTAATGACACAGTATATATATATATATATATATATATATATATATATATATATAGA
>JAOXJP010224213.1:0-11646 GCA_025762735.1 Platanus orientalis | reverse complement strand
ATCTCAAGCAGTGGTGCAGCAAAACCGTCAAGGCAGTACTTGAGATCAAGAAGAAGGTCATTGGTCTTGTACTGGTACCGAAACTTCTTAAAGATGGAATTAGCAGTACCAAGGATACCATTAATGGAGGCATAATCGGTGGCTTGCTGGAGATTGGATACGAGCTCGGGTAACAGCGCAGGCCACGATTTGGGAAAATCATGCTTTCCGATGACAGCTAGAGCTTCGCTAAGCTGGCTCTGGAGACGGGGACTAGATGAGAGCATGAGAGGAACAATTAGGGTTTTAATATGCTCCTTTTCCGGCTCCGAAATAGGAGATGACACAGGGACAGGAGGATTGTTGCTTGCATCCGATGCGGGAATCGGAGCCCACCGGCCACGGAGATGGTTCTTGAAGTTAACAGCAGCGGCCTGGCGGATCTGCTCGTCCACTGAGGGTTCGGCGACGAGGCGAAGCACAGTGAGGCCGTAGTTGGGGCGGTCGGAGAATTCAGCCAGGGAGGCCTCTGCCCGGCGACGGGGCTCGGGATTGGGAGAAAGGGTTTGTAGGAAGCATTGAGAAAGGGTTTCTAGCGTTTCTCGATTCCATTCCATAGTGGATGAAATGTTTAGGGTTTTGAGGAATATGAATCCCGTAGCTAGGGTTCCTGTGATTTCTAATGAGTTTAAATAGGAAATAAAAAAACTGAAGAATCAAACGAAATGAAGAGATAGAAGAGAGATCGATACCTGAAAGCTTCAAGAAGAACTCGCTTGGTAAAGTAGAGTAGAAACAATCCCTTTTTTCCCCCTGGTTTGCTTCAACCTGAGAGCCAGAAATTTCGAAAAATATGGATGCATCAAACGAAGGGTAAAATATGGGGGAGGCGGGACCATTGGATTTGAATCTGAAATAGGCCCTTTAGGGTGACTCGTGTCTAAACTTAACAAATGTATGTTATTAGGCCTTGTTTGGTTGTTGTGCAATGAAATCAATTTACCTTAAATTTACATGCCATAAAGGTAATGATTCAAATGAACTCTTTTAAATTCTTATTGATGGCTTAACTAAAATTTGAAATGATTTTATAAATTTAAATGATTTATGTTACCATATTTTGGTGATAAATGAAAATCAATCCATTTTAGTTAGGGTTCTTATACTTTCAGGTACCATGGAAAACGAATATATATATATATGAAGTCTAAATACAACTATCAAAAATGTCTTATGTAGTATTTTAGTAAGGTATAAGTCTCTTCCTATCTTAAGTATAATGCAAAAAAATAAAAATAAAAATAAAATAATGAAAAATGATTCATTTCACATTGTTCACTTGTGAAAGTTACAAGCAAATTATGACATAACTTATGAGAACACCCAACAAGCTAACCATGACAAGTGCGAAGAAGTTTACATTTTGACATTTTATGTATCTTAATGTTGACAAGTTACAGTTTTGAATATTTTTCTCTTTGAAACCTTTAAGAACACATCATTTACATGACTGATAAGCCAAAGGCCTTGTGACGACAATATGGTCTTCCATTGGGTCGGACTAAGCTGGGCTGAGGTTAGCCTGAAATGTTTTATCTAAACTGAACTTGGTCTGAGGTTAGTCAGCCCAAATTCAGCCCGTTTTCAAACAATGGGCTTCAGATCAAGTTTGGGCAACTCGAATTAAAACTCTTTTCTTAATTTTTTTTTTTTGCTGATTTTATGTTCATAATTGCCTCTAAATGCAAATTATATATGTTTTTTTTTTCTCAATAGTTGGCATTTGAACTATTTGATTATAGTAAATCTGTTAAAAATATGTGGAACCAAAATCAATTAAAAATATATATAGTTAGGTGGGATGGGTGGTCTCTTGAGATATCTGCAACTCTCAGAACCCGCATTATGCATTTCATGACATATGGATTCTCTTCATATTCTGGGAACCTCAAAGCATTACAATAGTTGGTCATCAACACCAGAAGAAACAGATTAACATCTGACGAATTATACCTTGCTCGATCTCCCTCATACTTAACCAATAAAAGCTTCTCAATGCAAATAGCAGCATAAGAGTCAACCATATTGGATTCAGAAGTAAGAAAGCGGACCATATCAGGTATTAAAGCACTTGCAGTAGGCTTTGGTATTTGATTCTGGAACATTGTAAAAAACTTTAGAACTCCCGCCTTACGCATGGGGAAACTGTTCACATCCTAGCTCTACAACTCAGGGACTATAAACGACCCAAAGAAGCTCTGTACATTAACAAGATCTGTTGAGATTGAATTACCCCCAGCCTTCTTTGTTGCAAGGGAAACAGTTAAGTATATAGCACAGTCCTTTTCCTTCCAATTTGCAGCTGGGTTTGTAGCAAAGCCAGCATGTTTTGTATATGGACTACAATCATTGCAGTGACTTGATCCTTATAATTGGTTCTAATGCCTTTGAGAAGTCCGCAGGCAATTCTTCTTCTAGTGTAGAGGTCACTCCCTTCCATATCCCTCCTGATTAACTCAACATAATTCATCTCAAATAGCTCCTCATCCTCATCTCTCAGCCGCATATTCGGGATCACAATGCTCTGACAGATCTGTTGTAGGACATCAGCACTTCAGAACAAAGTGTGGTGGACGCTTGTGCTAACCATTGTGAAGAACTTGATTGTTGTAATGGTTAACTGGTCACAACTTGCCAAAGCTTGGGTAACAGCGCAGGCCGCGATTTGGGAAAATCATGCTTTTCGATCACAGCTAGAGCTTCGTTAAGCTAGCTCTGGAGACAAGGACTAGATGTGAGCATGAGAGGAACAATTAGGGTTTTAATATGCTCCTTCTCCAGCTCTAAAATAAGAGATGAAACAGGGATAGGTGGATTGTTGATTGCATCCGATGCAGGAATCGGAGCCCACCAGGCAGGGAGATGGTTCTTGAAGTTAACAGCAGCTGCTTGGTGGATCTGCTCATCCACTGAGGGTTCGGCAACGAGGCGAAGCACAGTGAGGCCGTAGTTAGGGCGGTCAGAGAATTCAGCGAGGGAGGCCTCTGTCCGACGACGGGGCTCGGGATTAAGAGAAAGGGCTTGTAGGAAGCATTGAGACTATAAACTCATTGGCAGCATTCCACAAGTGATAACATTGGCATCTGCATAAGAGATGCATTTTCTTTTAAGTTTGTAAAAGTCCTTTGTGTCTATAAACTCGTTGTCAATCTTACGAGGCAATGGTGTTAAATGAGTGAAGTGAGTACTCCTGTCACAGTTATCTTGTTGTCTATTTTACTTGCTTGGATTATTTGCTTTGTGGCATCTTTTGTATCCAATGATTGAAATGACAAGCTTCTTGTCTCATCATTGTTTTTAAGTTGCACTTCATGTTTAGACAGGGAGGGCGCAGTTTGGCCTGTTTAGATAGGGAACAAATGTTTTACTCCCAAATTGTCTACTCCCTTATGTTCCCAGACACAAAGGCTGGGGTGTAAAGAGTTAAAACAGTACAGTTTTCAAAATGAAATAGATGTTATGTCTAGGATTTGGTGTCCAGGACACCAGGTGACTTCACCTTGAATAAAATGGGTAGGGATTAGATGAAATTTCAAATCACCACCCATTTTATTCCAAATGAAGTCACCCTGTGCCTTGGACACCATCTTGGATAGGAAATTTGTTTCCTTTTCAAAAAAAAAAAGCATTAAATAAATTCTGTCCAGGATTTAGTGTCCAAGACACCAAAGGACTTCACATGGAATGAAATGCATAGGGATTATAGACAAAATTTCAAATTCCCTCCCATTTTATTCCATATGACATCCCCTATTGTCCTGGACTAGACATTTTCTCCTAAAAAAGCAACACATGTTAACCTTTGCGTCCAAGAACATGGGGGGAGTAGACAAATTGAGAGTAGAACATTTGCTCTCGTTTACATATTAAATATAATATGTTTATAATTGTAACCCTACTATCAAGTTTTTTTTTTTTTTTTTTGTTAATCTTAATACTTTTGGACTATATATGGCTTTGGATCACATGTTTTGTAAGCTTGCAAATATGTGCTTATAAGAAGGCTATTTAAGTTTCATGTGAGAATGGCTTTTAATGGACTGTTTAGAAATTGAGCTTGAAATGGAGTGTGAAAGAAATCTCTACCCAAGAAAAAAAAAAGAAATAAACCTCAGCAGCAAATCTTCTAAGAAAGACATGAAATGGAGATCCAAAAGTATGCCTCCTTGGAGAACCTTTAAGAAAATTTGACTACTATGTCCTTTATCCTTAAAAAAACAAAAAGAAACCTGAATCTCTCCCACCAGATGACTGGAACCACTGGTCTAAACCTCCTCCACCACCTATCATTTTTCCATATTACCAAAAAGCTTTGGCTTGCCTACATCGGACCTCTCCTATTGGTCTCATAGCTCCACATCCACGAGCTATTGATTGTTGTATGTTTTTCCATAGCTCCTCTAGCTACAATGATCATTTTCCAGCCCTTGATGAATTTGAACTCCCCTAGCAGAACATCAAGCATGTTTGGAAGATTAAAACCCCAACTAGCAAAAATGCAGACGACACTCCCTAGAAAATCTCTCCTACAGAAGCTTCCCTTAATTGGCAGGCAAAAAATGCTATCAAACAAAATCAAGTCCTCACCAAAATCCTGGAAAACCAGACTCTGCTAAAATCAACCATCACAAGGAAACTGTCATCGCTAGACTCTCTCATTGAAGACCTCAGAGCAAAGATCAGTGGGCTTAAAGCATAATTAAGTCATATTTCTAAACAGTTAAGGATTGTTACCAAGCAACAGAAATGATAAAAGCGCAGAAAAGAAACATCTGGAGAACTAGCTGCACAGTTTAGAAGCATCTCAACAAACTACAACCAGTATGTCCTCACCCATTACCTTTCCATCACTAAGAAGACCACAATCTCAATCTCTGTTTAGTAACCTTCCCACAACACTTCAGCCTTTACCTCCATTGCCTTACACTCTGGCCCCTAGATTTCAGCCACTACCAGTCATTCCCATAGATCATCATTCTTTGTTCATCAAATCTTACCACCATCTCATTAAGCAACCAAGCGTCGATCCCCCAAGAATGCCACACCCTATCCTAGTACCCCCAAAGGCACCAAATCCTCTTGATCCCACCATTAGAGCATCTTCAAAATCCACACCCACTCTGTTTCCCCTAGAACAAATTAACCCCTTCAGTTCCTTCTTATCCTCTCTAACCAAGCTTTACATTCCCATCAAATTTAAAACTTATAATCCATCCTTAGAGGATCTCCATATGGAATTTGAAACTCTAATGATGGAAATAGATGAACAATCATCCTCAACCACCCAACCCCATGTTGAACAACTAGAAGATGAACCAGAAACCATCCACCCCGCACCACCTCCCTAGGCCCCTCCCCCAACCTTTGACCAAAATCGGTTTTTCTTCCATTGATGATATCCTTCCTTCATTATGAAGAGCTAGAATCCTTGAAATCTTTAGTTGGGCCCAAGTCCAATTACAAAAACCACTAGCAACAAAGACCTCCATTATTGCTCAAATTCCCCCACGGCTGCCTTGCAGACTCAAATAATGGTGATTAAACCTCGGTGAATATAGGCAACTTCAAGCCCTCCAGAGTCCTACAATTGAGGCATTCTTAGTCCTCATCCATCAAGAATTTTTGGGAGCCCATTCATATCACACAGATCAACAGAGAGAAATTCTTCAAGATGAAATGTTGCTCATACAAGAAAAAGGACCTTGAGCAGCACTACAACAATGTCATCCAGATTCTATGCTATCAATAGCATGGATGACCCCAACCTCAAACAAACATTTCTTAATTCTCTACTTGATCAACTGGGCAATGAAGTAGTAAAAATCATGGTTACTAAGAACCTCTCCCTCCAGACAACAACTTTGAGAGAAATCTATCAGAATGCCCTCTTAGCTCTGGAAAAATTATGCAACACTTCCAGATTTCTCAAACAAATTGAGGCTATGGGAAAAAAGATAGGATCGACCTACACAGACAACACATTATCCATTAAATGCAAAGATGATAAGTTATGTACCTGTAGAACCCCAAAGAAGCACCATTACAGAAAGACATCATTTCCCTCCAAACGTCGTAAATGAAATTTCCTAAAAAAGAAAAAAAATTCGAGGAAAGAATATGCATTGATGTTTCATTTGAAAAAAGAAAGGTCATTTTGCAAAAAACTGCCTCAAGAAGGCACGAGTTGCTCATCTCCTCCTGCAAGCCAAGCAGTTTACCGTCTTAGATTTTTCTGATGTCGAATCTCAATTCTCCCTCGAAGATGATTACTCTCCAGACTCCCTGCTCGCCATACCATATGAGTCCTCTAACGACTTATTAGACGGCAGCCACAACAACATGGTGGAAGAGGCAGCCATCCATAATGTCGATCCCATGCCCTCCTATCTGGTTCAGCCAACTCCCACTGCTCGCATCCA
Organism: Platanus orientalis; assembly: GCA_025762735.1. Taxonomy (NCBI): domain Eukaryota; kingdom Viridiplantae; phylum Streptophyta; class Magnoliopsida; order Proteales; family Platanaceae; genus Platanus; species Platanus orientalis. Next base: position 5,188 of record JAOXJP010224213.1, on the reverse strand, counting down.
TATTCTAACTGAACCATTTTCCCGACCCATACCCGTCATCGCATTCTTTGATATCGGAACAGCAACAACCATTATCAACCCTCAGCTTCTTCCCCCTACTCACTGAAAACCTACCCACCAAATCTTTTGGGCCGTTAATGGTAAACATTTCCAAATCACCAAACTCAGTAAACCCATTATAATCCAAATTTTCCTAACCTTAAAATCCAACACCAAGTTCTTGAGTGTAGCTTAATGGGAAAAAACATTTTCATTGGTTTTGACCTTCTACACCAAATCTCCCATCTCCGATGGACCCTAAATGGGCTTTCCTATTTCCCTCATTCCCTACCTTGGACCCACATTCCCAATCTTTATCATTTTTCTTATGAACCCATTATAACCAAACTCATCCAAAACACCTGTGTAGGATCACACTCGTCTTTTAAACATCCCACCCCCTTTGGACTAACACCAACTTTTTTGTCAAGTTACCATTTAAGCTGAACGAAGTCGTCAACCCTGCTATGGTGTCTCACATAGGCATGTCCCTTGAACATTACCAATTGGCACAGCAAGGACTCAACAAATTGGAAGCATAAGGATTAATTGAACCCACCAACTCCCCATAGGCTTGCGAAACATTCTAAGTCAATAACCGAGCAGAACAAGCTTGCAAAAAGCTCATGTTGGTTATTAATTACCAACCTCTCAACTGTTTCCTGGTTGACTTAAAGTTTCCCCTTCCTCAGTGTACTAACATGTTTCAGCATCTCACCAATGCCCAGATTTACTCAAAGTTTGATCTCAAAGCAAGTTTATGGCAACTTGGCATCCACCCTAATGATAGACCAAAAATAGCCTTCAATATTCCAAATAAACACTACCAATGGACTATTCTCCTTTTGGTCTCAAAACAACTCCTTCCATATTTCAACAGGCCATGATCCAAATCTTTCAGCCGATCCTTTCTCATGCTCTTGTTTATCTTGAAGATATACTTCTTTTTTAAGCTTTCCCCCAGAATCACCAAGCCTTACTCCATCAATTCTATGAAATTGTCCATTCCCATGGAATCATGCTTGCTAAAAAGAATATGGAAGTTGGCAAGGAATCTATTGACTTTGTAGGCATGCATATTTACAAAGGTCAATACACTCTCCAGCCTCACATTGCCATGACACTTTAGAACTTCCTAAACAAACTCTTATCCCATAAAGAAATCCAACAATTTATTGGTCTTATCAATTACATGGTAGAGTTCATCCCTCATGTGGCCGTCATTGATCACTGCTAGCTGATTTACTTAAAAAAAAAAATCCACCAACATAGACTACAAAACGTTTCAAAGCAGTCCAAACATTGAAACAACAGTCCCAGTCTCTACTGACTCTTCACATCCCGAGCCCAAGCAATCTCCGAATTCTTTAAATTGATGACAATGATCTCTATTGGGGTGCTATCCTTCTTGAAGAAATCAACTGACAGTGAAATATATGCTGATATAAAAGTGGAGCATTCACTTCTACCGAGAGCCACTACCACTCCACATTTAAAGAAATCTTGGCAGTTAAACGAGGCATTGAGAAGTTCCAGTTTCACCTCATTGGTAAAACATTCAATGTAAAAATGGATATGTCTTCTTTTCCCAAGATGCTTTATTTCAAGCATAAAACCATTCCTAATCCACAGTTGCTACAATGGGCATCTTGGTTCTCTCAGTGGAGTTTTGAAGTTAAACATTTGAAAGACACCAGTAATAGTCTTGTAGACCTCTTGTCCCAAAAATCATACCTCTTCCAAAACCCTCCAGCATCACCTGCCCTCATTTACCCACTCACACATATTCTTGATTAATTATCCTGCATTTCTCATCTTTCCCCCGATATCCAATCCACTATCATGACATACCTCCAAGCCTCTTGCAGCACCTGCAACTTCCACAAGTTTCTTGAACTCCATTTTTTTTGTAATGGCCACACTTTTATCCATATCCCTCACCTTGATTACCCCTTTTTGGCACCTTTCACCATCCGAAGGTATTACCATCTTCCCAAAGAAGCTCTCCTCTTTTTATGGTATCTCGTCAAAAATATCACATAGCCTTCATTTTCGATGTCCCTGTAGTTTCTGCATACATTACCCAAGCCATTGTAAATCTTGCCTTTCCCGCAAGCCTTTCCCATTTCAAAACACTCCTTACATGGTTTCATCCCCTCCATATTTGGCAAGCCATCTTTCACCCCATCCAGGCACAATTTGCCATCATAACCGTCCATAACCCCCCCCGGACTTTGTTCAAGACTCTTCTACCAACCCACTTGATTCATACTATGCCCACTCCCCTTCAGCCTTATTCCAAAACTGGTGCTCATTCCACTACATGACTCATCAAGTCACCCATCCTACGCACTTACGCTTCTTCCAAGAATCCATGTGTGCGCCCTCAATAGGGTAGACCCCGCACAGATCCCATCCCACATAATGGACGATCATGTAGCTCAACATGGCCATCCTATATCCGACAGAGTATTCGATAGTCTAAATGATTTCTTCCTGCTCACTAGGACCATGGGAGACAGCTCATCTAACAAATCTCCCTTTACTGGGTATCTAGGAACAAATGATTCAGATTGAAGAATCACATGTGCTCACTGTTCAGGAATCCAATGCTACCCGCTTAAGTATCCTATGTTTTAGCTAGTTTGAACTTTTGCTTGAAGTCCGCCTCGTTGCCTGTTTACAAATAAGAGGTTCAGTTTCATCCCTAAGCAGACTGGAAAGTTTGTCTAGATTGCCATAATTTCATCAGTTTGTTTTGGTTTCAGTTTCTATAAGTTTTTATTAGTACAGTGTGTTATCTTATTATCTTTAAATCTCGTTATCCTATTATCTTTGAATCTTTATCTTTGGTATCAGAGCCTAATGTCAGGCTAAACCCTCTATGTTTCTCCGATCCTCTGAAGATTTTCAACTAATGTTCGTCCTGAGAGGCTATGATTGTATTAGAGTATTGTTTCACACTACCTCAGACCAGTATGCCCTATTCATCCCTATGACCAGTATGCTCTGCAGTTGCCACTATGACGGATCTTCTACATCAAAAAACTCAGGGTATTTGAAAGTATGCTCTGCAGTCGCCACTATGGTAGATCTTCTACATTATAAAACTCAGGTATAGAGAGAATATTAGAAAACTAGGTGGTGACTTAGAAACTTAGCATAGAAAGACTATCACCCCTGTTCCAGCTCAGCTATAGTTTGACATAGTGTCTCATCTGATGGAACTCAGTGGGCTATAATAATCTTTCTTAGGAAAGTACAGACCCATAAAAAAACCTAGTCATCCCTTCTCGAGGCTCCTAAGGACATCCTAAGCTTAAGCCAGAGTGGGCAACAGAGCTTTGATGAGATGGAGTCCCGAAAAGGAAATCCAACACTTTACATAAAATATATCATACTCTTTTCGGCAAGCACAGGCAAGATAATTTTAGAGAGACTTGAGAAACCAACCCTCAAATCATGGAAATTCCAAGACCTTCAACCTCTTTTTCTTCCTCCTTCTCTCTTGTCAGATCTTCTTCTTTTAAAACCACCTCTTCCTCTAAGATAGATTACCTCTATGAGATTGAATATCTCCCTAAAGACTCTAAGGTTCCGGCAACTCAATTCCCTATGGTCAACCCATACTTCCTTTACTGTAAACCACAATCAGCAATGAAAAGAAAAATTAAAAAGCTAGTCGGCTAAGAAACTTAGACTCCTATAAAGGAGTATGTCCAAACATCTAACTTTGCAACTCATCACATTCTTGCCAATGAACAAGAACAATTTCTTCCAATCCAACTTCTCACCGAACTCCTTCATCAATGGATCAAAGATGGATACACTCATCTGCATATTGGAGCCATTAAATTGGCTCTCACATTTCATGAAAGAAAATACCTCCCGGTAGTCTCAAAACTTGTAGTATTGGACACCAAATTCAAACTGTATCCTCATGCCTCTTTAGGAACAATTACATCTACCTTAAATGCGGGAACAATATTTATCACATTGGTTCCAAACTTCAATCTCTCTCCAAGATCCCCAAGCCTTGGATGCCCTTAAAGTCCAAGTCCAGATGAAGAGAGCTCCTCAAGTAGCCACATCCATTGCAACTACTCTCCACTATCAAGTGGCTTACAAGGTTCAAAATCACTCCTTTGATATCCCAGTTCCAGAATTTGTCCAGAATCGGGATGCCCTGTTTCTTAAGATTGATGTTGTTTCTGTTCCTATGTGCACTTATGTTCCTCGACAACTCTCTACTGAGGAACTTAAAGCATTGTTCCTAGAGAAGTGGATCACTCAGTATGAAAATCTTCATGGCCGCAATAAAACAATCACAGCAACAAAACATGTTTATACAAGACAATCTGAAGGATCCGTAGAAACCACATTTCTATCACTAGAAGATCCTCCAAACCCTTTCATTTCTGAGATAGGCCTTCTTGACCTCGCTCATCCACCATTCATTCCTCAAAAATGCTTCCAAAGAACACATGCTTTGCCTCAGCCATGTGTGTGTGTGTGTATATATATAGTCCATTAAAAACCATTCTCACATGAAACTTAAATAGCCTTCTTAAATTACTTTCTATGATAATAGGGGTGTAAAAGAATTTTTTTATAAGGAGAATGATTGTTGTAATGAAAAAACTTCTGCAACATGTCACAAATAGACACATGATTTTTTTTGTTGAATTTAATGTCCTTTTTTGGACAACTACTTTTCAACTAAGCACGTTTTTTTACACTTTTAACCCTACTGCATTACATGTTAGCCTCTTATTCATCACAGAGACCCACCCTTTTTCATCACAGAATATTTGCTTCCATTTGAAAATGTGTATACAACGAAAACAAACTAGAAACTGGGATCTTTTAAATAATTAGTATATGGATGATAGATCAATTCACCTCCCCTCCCAATATATATATACATATATATATCGACCCTAATGCAGCAACATGATTATGCCATTGTGCCATTGTAGCCCATAATTCTGGGCCGCTTCCATGGGAAAAATCTGTAGTTCTTTGTAGTAGGCTTGGGGCTTTCCCATGGTTTCCCAAAAAACGGAAAAGCGTAGGTACAGAAATCAGCTTTTCCTGATGTATTAGAATGGCATCAGGGGGTGGACACATCAGCATTGAAAAGTGATAA
>JAOXJP010224202.1:0-11646 GCA_025762735.1 Platanus orientalis | reverse complement strand
ACTAAATGCTTAGGGATGATGTATGTTTACCCTGATGTAGTTTATGAATGTTTATTCTTGTTGAGAATGTGTAAGTCATGCATAAAAATCATTAGAAAATGCTTGTTAGGATTATACCAAGTATTCCTATCATGATATGTTTAAAAAATACTTAACATATCATTATATATTCATATTGCAATGCATATTGTCATATATAGATATTGAAAGAATGTCATGTATAAGTAGAATCATGCACCTTGTCATGAGTAGATATTAGAAGAATGCTATGTATAAATAGAATCATGCATATTCTCATGCATAGTTCATACATGATGATCCATGATGATGAATATATAGTTTGTGTGATGAGTAGTAAATGATGTATATACACTAGCACATGCCTACACATTAGAAATTGGCATGTAGTTTATATGGAGTTATATATTCAATATTTTTATATTAAAATATTCTTGTTTTTCCCATCTAATAGTAGACTTTGTGTACCTACTTACAAGCCGTGGATCTCACCCATCTATACCATTTTTATTACAGATGATGTCTAATGCAGGTGCACCTTGGGGAGTGCCTAGTAGTTGGAGAGAAAGCATGTGACAATTGTTTTCCTTTAGTTACTCTCAGTTTACTTTAGACTCTACTCTTTTTATTAGACTTTATTAAGGGATTGTATTAAGTTAAAGTTATATACTTAAGATTTATAATTTCACGTTTTGGTTGTAATAATAGGAGGCCAATTTTATATATGATATACTTTTAAGGTTTATTTTCGCTACACCTTTGATATTATGGTTAAAAGCAATATTTGTGATAGATTATTCTTATTTCACTAATTATATTGTATTAAGATTTGAGATTAAGATTTATGCGACCTTACAAGTTAAGAAAAAATGCAAAAGTAAAAAATTTATAGTGAATATTTATGGACCCGGTTTAGTAGTGGCTTGATTTCATGCCTAAATAAGGTTATGAGATTTAAGGTCGTTACACAATATGGAGGCCCCACAGAGAACTAGTTCAAAATAAGTTTGAAATTCATAAACAGGGGAATCTGTATCAATCAAGCAAGTTTGGATCGATCTAACTTTGGGTCAAATCGATTAGCCCAAATGCTAATTTCTCAAAATCTCTTAGAGCTGAGTTCGATTGATTAGGCAAAAGCTAGATTGATCAGAGGTTGTTGATGTATATTGTATAATTGCCAATTCCACTCCAAAAGTGTTTGTGTTTAGATGATTTTATATGTAAGCTTGCATGTATGTGTAATTGTAGATTTGCAAGTTATGTAAGTCCAAGTTTGGGAGAAGATCAAGAGGAACAACACTCAAAGTCGGATGAAGAAGAACCACAAACTCAAGAGACAGAGTTACACTATCAAAAACTTTAAGATGCCTCAGACTCCAGCTTCAGGCACTTCAAGTATCAACTAGGGATCCAAAAAGGTAAAATCTGAAATTACTATGTGTATGTCCGGATAAGATTGTAACCCAATTATGCAGTAGAATATCAAATGGAATTAACTCAAGTAAATTAACCAATCCATATACAATTGTTGCTTAATGAAATAAACAAATAATATCAGCAACTACAGTATGCAAACTCCTCAGGAACACTATCATAGACCACGGGGTTCCGTCATGCACTATAGCAAACTATAGTAGAGCTGGAACAAGGCTGATAACTTCGACCAATTCTATAAGATTTTAGCTTTAATAGTTTAGTCTTTTTGTAACACCCCATAATTTTTCTCATTGTGTTACAAGATATTTTGACTAACTTTAAGAACCTACTTGTGTCAAAACACATAGAAACCCCAACTTTGAACCCCGGGGACCTCCATATGTCAATTTTATGTCAAAATAAGTGTGGGGAGGTTGAGGAACCAAGTGAAGTAACAAGTGAAAAAGACTCAAAAAAATACCCAAAAAATACCAAACTACATAATCCTTGTCTATCAAGAATAATTCCTGACAGATCAAATCTGCAAGGTGTGCAAACAGATTTTGCCTGACCAATCAGGAATTCATGTTGGGTTCCACATTGATTTCTTAGAGATTTTTTTGGGGTTATTCATGGGATTTGACCCCCAATTCATACTTAAACACTGAAATGACTAATTGTTACTCTAAATTTACTTTGATTGTACCAAATGACATAAGAAATAAAGGTAGAGAAAAAAGAATTATAGAATTGGGGAAACTGGAGAAGAAGAGCTCCAAATTGGGAGAGGTAAGCTTTGGGAGCTTACTCCATTGGGGAAATTTTTTAGATCTAGGATTTTTTAATTGTCTTACTTTAAATCTACTTTAAATTACTAAAATCTTGCGATGCTCCAAATTGTTTTGTAAGTTGCACACCCAGTGTCTCCGTTGATGTCACGTTCGGTGTCTTTAGCAAATGTTGTAATGTTGTAATGTTGTTTCCGGTGTGCCCAATAGAATTATCATTGTAGAAGAGTAGTTATAAATGAATGCAATAGTTAATGCCTCTCAATAGGCTGACGTTACTATTGTAGCACACAGCTCCAAAGAGTCTTGATTGATTTGACTCAAATCTAAGGTTTTAGTTTTAGAAGTTATTATTGCGGGTTTCAAGGGTTGAGAAACCTCCTAATCACATTCCCTAAATCAAGTATACTGGTATATACACAAGGAAATCATGATTTGATATACCTCATACACTTTTTGAAGATTTACCAGTAAATAACAAAGAGAACTCTTCCAAAGAATGCTTAAATAATGAAAGATGCAGCTCATAAAAGAGTTAGGATTCTCTATACAACCTATCACCATGGCATGACATATGAAATCTAAGCATGGGATTTTGAAAGGCTCTACCCATTATAAATATTCATTATTGTTTACATGGCATGTCGCGCCCCAAAATCCATACCAGTAGGGCCATGAATTTCGACACATGACATGAAATCATTCATTTATTTATTCATTAATTCATATAATGTATATTTATATATAAATTTTCCGTTCATTCTTTTTCTATTATACACAGCTGAATTGCTTATCATAAATCATAACCATTCATATCTCATAATCCAACCTTTAATAAAATTTCCATATTCCATAAACCTGAAAATAATTCATAACATGTCCTGACATTCCCATTTAAATAAACTAATAGTCTAACATAACTAAATCAATTATCAAGATCTAAATCTGAAATCCATTAACTTATTACATTCTTTAAATCAAACTAAAATAAATAACTAAACAAAAATAAAATTAAGTCTCTAAACTGAATTAATGTCTCATGGCATAAATCAAAGCCATCTAACTCTTCAAATCCTACTCATTTGAATTGCTAAGCAACTACATCCTCATTATTTGTGGTACCAAATTTGGGGTGAACTTGACAAACTCAATAAGAAAACAGTAAACTAAAGAGTAATGGATTAAGACTTAGCACAATTCAAAACAAAACAGATAGTTGCATACCTTTTAACAATATACAAGACTAAATAGTTAATCATATATTAAAAAAACATAGTATATAGATGGTCTAAACACAACAAAGCAGATACATATAATGAAACTGAACTAAACTGAACATGTAAAGTAAATACATAAAGCAATACAGATAATAGTTATACCATTTAATCCCTAGTGAAAATGGCTAGACACATCATTTAATCCCCGATTAGAAGATCCAAACACACCATTTAATCTCCGGTGAAAAAAGTCAGACACACCATTTAATCTTCGATGAGAAGAATTAGACACACCATTTAATCTCTAGTGAGAAAAGCTAGAACAGTTCACGCCATAAACCAAGGTTGATGGGTATCATCTCATATCTCCCTTGATGACAAAGGGTGACTTATACAGAAAGAAATCATGATAACAGTACAGAACATATAAAATTAATAGGACTTTAAATCATTGATGTTTAGTCCTCCTAAGCATAGAACTATAGAACAATTAGATTTTTATAATAATAAATAAGACATATAACGTTCAGATCAGAAATCAACATATAAAGTTCTTACAAAGGCAATGGTCTCTAGAATCCTATGAAATCAAATACCCAAATCTAAGATCACTCATGTTCTTAAAAATAGAAAAACCCTCTTTAAAACCAATTATTTTTTGAACCTTAAAATGGATTAACACTTGAAGCAAAATGATTCCTAACAAGTAAAACAGAAATCAAAAATGATCTAGAACATACAGAACTTGTAAAATAAACATGGTGCTTTTTTGTTCTTGAAGAACTCAAAAACTCTTTTTGAAAACCATTGTTCTTTGCTTTAAAACCAGTCAAAACAAGAGTAATATTTTAAAAATAAGATTTAATCACATCTACGAACCTATGAAATTCAAAAACAAAGTTAGTTTAATGTCCCCTTACCTCTTTACTGATGCAAAATCGTTCCTAAGCTTTGTTATTCAAAAAATTCTAAAACCTTGGCCAAAACCTAACTTTTCCTCTCTTTTCTCTTTTCTCTTGCTCTTGATATTTTCTCTAAGGTTTCTAAGTCTCTTTAGATAAAAATCTATCAATTTATAGACCCCCCAAGAGGTCCCACATAATTTAGAAATCTCCCACAACTCAAAAAGGTCATAAAATGGAACATTCCTGATTGATCCCGATAGGTTGATCGATCGGGCTTCTTGGACAATCGATCAGGCCTCCTAGGTCGATCAAACAAGGGTCCTCCTGATCGATCGGGCCAGAGCCCTTGATTCTAAAATTTTATTTTATTTTCTATTTGTCCTTCGCTCACTCAATCACCTATATCTTCTTTGTTTAAGGTCCGTTTTACTCGTCGTTTATTGCATTGGACTCCAGACTTACGTGATTATTTCATGACATAAATTTTTTTCATAGATTCTTCTTATATTTTTGTTGGTGTCTTTCTAAATTTGTGTTAATTTATAGATCAGTATATGTGTATTTAAATGGTCCTAAGTGTGTATAGAACTTATATAATATATGTAAGCATTGTAAGTGTGACATGTGTACATAAATATGTGCAACACGTGTGGGGTGTTACATGACAAAGTATATAAAGCATTTCATGGTAACAATTCATAGGCAATTTAGGCACGATATTTAATGCATTTCATTATAGTCATTGCCTAACATTTTCCATGTATAATTTATACACTTCTAACATGAACATGCATATTTGATTCATCTCATGGTAGACATACATAAATCTTTAAATAACTAATAGTTATATTATTGTATTTTTATAAATGAGCATATCAGATTAAATTTCTACATTCAACATATAATACTACCTTTAAGCTTACCACATGCATTACAACTAACATAAATGCTTATCTTGTTATTTTCCTTGCATCATTGTCATTTTCATTACTTGTTATCGTCTTTAATTCTTTTAACTTATTAAGTTTTTTCATCACTTAATTCATTTTCCGATCACTTTATGCTTGTTCCATTAATTCTATCAAGTTGGTTATTTATTTATTTCTCTTTTTCTTTTTATTTTCATGTATCATAGCTTTCAGTAAATCTTTAATTTATTTTACTAATCACTTGTCAATGATTACTTATAATTTATCATATTACACTTATCATTTATCATCCTACATAGCTTTGGAACTCTTATCTCCCATTGAAAGTTTTATGCTTTCACATTTTTCTTGGTATTCATTTTTCTTGCTTATCTTGAAGAACTTATATTTTCATTATTAACTCATGTACTTTCATTTCCTTTCACGTTACTTTTTTTTATTACATAACTTATGAAACTTACATATTTTCATTCTTTGTCTTGACACTTTCTTTCCTTTCATGAGTTATAAACTTTACTTCATCTTTAGAACTCATTGGTCTTTCTTTCTCTTCTTTATATTTCTTGTTTCTTATAACATTTATTTCTTTATTATCATGGTTCCACTTTCCTTACGTATTTTCTTTACTTTGAAGCTTAGTTACTTTCATTTCATTCCTTGACATTTCCTTTTCTTATAAATTTTCATTCTTTCTTACATACTTTGCTTTTTCCCAAGAGTAGGACCTATGATTTACTTATTCTTTGGTACATTATATTATTCCCCAATGGAAGGGCCATCACTTAAACTTTCTTACACTTACTTACATTTTGGTTCACTTGATTACATTTTTTTCACTTTCTTACATTTTGACATATTGTATTATCCCTAATCATAAGGGTCATCGTACCATTTCATTATACCTCAATGGGAGGATCGTCATACCATTGCATTATACCCCAATAGGAGGTCCATCATACCATTGTTTATGCCCCAATGTGAGGACCATCATACCATTGCATGATACCCCAATGGGAGCACCATCATACCATTGTTTATACCCCAATGAGATGGCCGTCATACCATTGCATTATGCCCCAATATGAGGGCCGTTATACCATTTTTTATACCCTAATGGGAGGTCCATCATACCATTGTTTATACCCAATGGGATAGTCATCATACTTTGTCATTGAATTATATTTTCAAATAAAAAGTCATCATACATTTCTTTTTCTTACATGTGTCAACATACTTCACCATTAAATTATATCTTCAATGAGAAGACCATCATACTTCACCATTGGATTATATCCAAAATGGGAAGGACATCATACTATTATTTACACCTCAGTGGAAGGGCCGTCATATTTTTCCATTGAGTTGTATTTTCGAAGGAAAAGTCATCATACTTTGCCATTAAATTATATCTTCAATGGGAAAGCCATCATACTTCACCCATTGGATCACATCCAAAATGGCAATGCCGTCACATTCATTATTTTGTATGTCTTAGTCTCTTTTACTTATCATCATTTTATAATCGTCATTTTATTTTCTAAGTGGATACTTGTACCAAATTAATTCTTTTCTTTATTCTTCTTTATTATTCTTGTTCATTTTTTTCCTTGATCCTTTATCTATTTTGTTTATTTCATTTATCCATAGCTATTTTACCTTATTTTATCATTATATGACATATTATTTAATCTAACACAAGGAACATATATTATCACATAATGCATTCACTAGCATGATTATAGAAAAGTAATTCATCGATAGAGATATTCACTAACATCATCTAAAATACATTCAACTTTATACCATACACACACTTATTATGATTAAAAACATATATAAAATCAATAATTCATTCTCTAACTTATATGATAAGAAATCATGGAATTTTGCATATTATCATGCTTCCAAACACTACAAATAATACACCTAACATGAGTAAAAACTCCAATAATAATCCTATTACACATGCTTTTCAATCATCCGTAATCTCAATTGAATCATTCCATAACAATCCCTCGATAATTTATATGCTACCATTAACTATTATCATTCTAATAAAATTCAACATGTATCATAATCCCTTCTTACACATGTACTCAATCAATTTCTTCATTCTTTCACTAATATATTAAAATATGCTTTACTGCAATCCAAATATTCATGTTTTTCACAACAAATCATGTATTTCATGCATTAATAACTATCTTGGAGAATATAGATTCATAGAATATTAAGTTACAAGCTTTCAAAATTCATAGAATCTCATATCTTAAGGAAATACATATACATATCATGTAAAACCAATTTTCTTTATAATTTAATTTAGGGATTTCTAATATCCTAGCTTAATGTGGTAAGATATCACCACAAATCACACAATAGGTAAGGATTTCTATAATCATAACAAGGGCTACTCGATTATATAAGGAAAACCTCCATACGAACAATACAAGACATCTAAAAACCTAGAAGACAAGAAAAAAATAGTGTAAGCTTTGTATGACTACTTATCATAAGCTTTTTTCTCTTTTAGTCAAGAAGATCCTTAAATATGACTTTTTTTTCCTCTTGAATCACTTTCTTTTTCTAAGATTAAACTATAGATTTATAGTTAGAATTCATAAACCAACAAAAAAATACAAGAAAGAAAGTAAACAAACCTACATCTAAGCATTAGAAACTCACTTTGCTCTAGGAGAATGAGAGTTTTTCTCTTTTTCCCAAATCTCTCAATTATTTCTCTATCTTTCTCTTTGTATTCTAAATGGTCTAATGGACCTAAATGAAGTCTAATAGGGTTTAGAATTCATCTATAATGAGATCCCACTCATGTAGGAGGTCATGACATCGTTAGGTCCATTTGTATTATCAATTCCAAGTCAAGTTTAGATAGGTTATATTAGGTTATATCTATGTAATTGAGTAATAAAGTGTGAAAATTTAAAGATCAAGCTAAGTAACTTCAACAAGCAGTACCAACTAGCACGAGCAACTCTGACAAGCAACATCAACTTAAGAATTGATGTTCCACAACCTACTCAAGTCTACTCATCTGAAGAACTTCAAGAAAATCCATGACATCAAGCACTCTATACTAAACAAGTAAAAGGACAAGTTAGATTTTTCTAAAATCAAGTTGTGCTCAAAATGCCTCTTTTGGACTATGGTGAGACCTAGGAAAAATTTAAAGACCAAAAATGACCCTAGGACTAATCTTGAACCACTGCTAAATCCAAACAAAATGATAAGAATCAAAATTACAAAATAACCTAGACTGGCAAGGTTCAAGTGCTCAAATAGGTTTGCGCGCTCGAAGGATATATCAGAGTGTTCCAATTGGCTCAAGAAAACACCAACAGAACTTGATTTTCCTTGGGTGCTCAAAGAAGAGTTTTGAGCTCTTGAATGACATGGTTCGAGCGCTTAAAGATTCCTAGAATTGGAATGTTTTCTAATTCAAATCTCATAACAGCTATATTCTTTAACAACTGTAATAAAGTTGTATAACTAAAAAAATAATTGTCTTTTTCTCAATAAATAGAAGACTTAAACCTCATTTTAATAGAGATAATGAATGGGAATCATTAAATATCAAAAAGAGAATTGTTGAAGGGGCTAAAGCATTTTCTGGGGTGATTGAAGCTTGAAAAAACTTGCTCTATGCTAAGATATTGTCATATCTATATGTGAGAATTTTTACACAATTGAGAGTTTTTCATATTGATAGATCTACAATACCAAATTGTGTTAATAAGGAATAAACTCTTGTCTTGAGTCTTTTGAGAGCAATACTGCTTCTATGTTTATTCCAATTTAAGAAGCTCTCACTATTGAACCATATATTCACATTTACTTATCAAGATGCTTGAGCACCACAACCAATCCATTTTTCTAGAATCGTCCTTCTATCAAAGACACCAAAAGTAAAGTCCCCTAGAGACACTAGACTAAAGTACTCGCCAGAGACATCGAGTGTAGATCCTTCCTTTACTAGAGACACTATATGAAGGGAGTAAGTTTGTTGATTTACTTTTGTAATAGTGTTAGATTATTAATAGAAAATCAACCGAGCTCTGTGAGAGAGCTACTAGATAGTGGACATAGGCCGGAGTGCCGAACCACTATAAATCATGGTGTCTTTGTGTTGTTTGGATCTTTGTTATCTTGTGTTTTTATATTTACATTATTTTTACAAGTTTCTCAATACATTAATTGAAGATATCTAAAGTTAAGAACAAAATTAAAAGAATCAATCAAATAAGTTTAGGAAATTTATCACTATATGTAACACTATAGTGTATGACAGAGAACAATGATCTATGATAAACTCATAATTACTAGTTTTACTTGTGTGTTTAAATTCCGCTACATATCTTAACATAAGTTCAAGTAAATCTAAAGGCAAGTCTTAATAAATCAAGAATCTTTAATAGACTTGAAAATCCTATTCATCCCCCTCTAGGATTACTTGGGACTGAAATTTCATCAGATAGGTGACTCCCTTATATACTAGGCTCGGCTGAGTCATGAGGGTGACTCAACTGACTCCTTTGACTTGGGCCGAATCTTAACTATTTTTTTCAAAAGCACAATTAATATAAAATATTATCACTTAATAAAAAAACCCTAATCACTTAATTTAGGTTAAAGTATATTAAAGAAATAGATAAATTACTTAAGTGACTACTATTCTTCCCTTTCAAAAATTGTTCATATCATTTCGTTTTGTTATGCTAGTGTTCACTGTTCATGTACTGCATTACCCTCTTATATGTAACTTACAGGTTTTTATAACTTGTTTTTTCCTCGATGATTTGTAGTTTTAATTCATACTTGAGTTCTTGTTAATTATTATGTTAAATTTCTGTTAGATTTACATAGCTTTATTTATAGATTTAAATTATCACATTAAGGTTTATGTTATTCTTCTTGCTTGTATGTGCTAAAGTGTTATATGAGGTTACAGTTGATTTAATTGGAATTTGACAATATCTCTAGAATTGTATTGAGTTTTCACATAAAATAATCCTTTTAGTCTTGACTCATGAGAATTTTGTAAGATCATAATACAAAATGCTCATTTTTATAATAGAAATTGGTAATACTTGATCCAAAATACTATTTATAAATTTATAAATATTTTTTATATTTTAAAAAAATAAAAGTAAAAAGTGACATGACTCCCCAAGTTGACTCCAGTGACTCCCAAGTCAACTCCACTCCTGAGCTATCTTAGTCGAGCAAAAAATCCGATTCGGCGAACCTTAGTTCGTACATGGTATAAATGCAGAAGACTGAGACAAAAAATCGTAGGTGGTGTAACACCCCACATATACTTTTAATGATTTTTAAATGAAAGTTTTACATTTAAATAGATAAATTATAATTCACATTATGAATAGAAAATAATGAACAAAAATGTGTGATGCTGGAGTGTCCCATGACACAACTAATGATGTAGAAAAAACAAGTCATGAACTTGACAAAATTCTATAGCTATCCCAAACCTCATATTTAGGATAACTTCAAAGATAAACTTGTGTTAATTCCGTATAAATCAGCTTGCAAACTATTCATTGTTGGAAAGTCTTAAGAGTCTACTTTCCAACTGGCAGGGATTTGGTACGACCATTGTTGTGCAACCAAGGTTAGCTAGGCATCAAGGGTAGACACATCAGTGCCGAAAAAGTGATTTACACTTTTGGGGATGCTTTTCACTTTTTGGCGCTGATATATCTGCCCCTGCTGCCCGTCTGACCTTGGTCGCACAGTGAAGGGTCATACCAATCCTGAGGGCTTTCCAATCCATCAAATAGTACACTATTTGGAGTTTTCTAGTGGAAGTTATGACAGTTTTTCTATAAGGTGTCTGTGTTGATCAAGGAAGTTTGAGCGCTAAAAAAAAAAAAAAAGATAGAGCAATCAAACTTTTTTTTGTAAATAGGTAGGAATTGATGTTTCATTTTTTTTTCTATTTTATTTGTTTTTTATCAACGAAGCATTATCCCCGTGTGATTTAGTACTCTAAAGAATTCGGGAGTCATGGGGGCTCTTTATAAAATCCTATTAAAGGTGAAGAATAGATACTCAGGCCTGTTGTTTTCTACACCAATGGCTAGTTGTCCATGTTGGGAGAACTGGTCGTTAGGCCATGTTAGTTTAGGTAAAAGTTGGCCGTTGGGACAATTGGGCGTTGGCCCATAATTTTTCTCTTTCAAGATCCTTATTTGTTATACATGTGTTTTTTTTATTTTTATTTTTATTTTTTATGAATGTATAGATATATATATATATATATATGTGTGTGTGTGTGTGTGTGTGTGTGTGTGTGTGTGTGTGTGTGTGTGTGTGTTAATATGCTATAACTAAT
>JAOXJP010224191.1:0-11646 GCA_025762735.1 Platanus orientalis | reverse complement strand
TTTATGATTGTTGGATTAGTTTTAAATTCAACAATCTATTATCTATATTCTATATATTGTTATATTTTTACGAAACGAATATTATCAAAAACGGAACAATGTGTATCCGTATCCTAACCATTTATAATGGATATTTTTATAAACGAACCATATAAGCTTATTTTGGATTCGATGTGGAGCGAAACACGGTAATTTTTCGGATAACTTGTAGTCCTAATTTTAGGGGAGAGGGGGGCGTAGGTAGTCTAACGAGAAGAGAAGAAACAGAATTTCATTCTAGAATGACGACATAAATAAGATAAGGTTTTGAAAGGTGATATCTAAGTACGAGCTTGTTACTGCCAAAATACCACTTTGCTAAATTGATAAAGTTTGTGGGTGTCGTGCCACAGACATGGGTTCACAACCCGTCTTCACCCATAATTACTTTTATATATAAATAAAATAAAATAAAAAGGGATCTTGTTGCTGCTGGAGCACAGAGGGTAGTTAACGCATCGTCCTCTCGTGGAGGAGGCTAGGGATCAAGTCTCCGTACCAGCACTTCTACAGTGTGCGAAGCTGCTCCACCCTTTGTGCAGGTCATCTCTCCCACCTTTTGTGCGGTTACCCCTCCTGCCATTGTGCAGGCTTGAATGACACCAAGTGGGGCCCACCAAAAAAGTAATAAAAAAGAAAAAAGAAAATGATAAGACCTTAAGAGAGCCATGTTTGAGATCACTTGAATGCAGTTCCATTCTTCATGATTAGATGTTACCTATTTTTTTGGGAGTTGGAAATAAATAAATAAATAATATCCTCAGCTACATGATCAGAGAGAGAGAGAGAGAGAGAGAGAGAAAATGTACACTCGAGTATCAATGCTACGAATAAACAAAGCTCAATCAGTGTATCTGTTGCTCTATCCAATCAAGCATCTGCCTGGAACAATGGTGAGTAGAACTGTTTTCTTTTTTATTGGGTGCAAAAGAGCACAACTCTTTTTGATCGGACCTTTATGAACATAAGATTGGTTAGATATAATTCACCTTTTTTTGGGTACATTTCACTCGATTTTTTCTGGCCCATAGATCACTACCACCTCGTACTCATATCCCGAGTAAAGGATACTGTACACCGCCATGAACCGAGACACAAAGGGCGGTGGGGTGGGGCCTGAAAAGAGTGTATGGGCCCCACCCCAAATTGTGTCTCAGCTCATGGTGGCACAGAGGACACGAGTCCGTACTACAATGGGTTACCCAAGCAGGTGTCCAAGCGGATCAGTATCCTCTGTGACGCCTGGTCATGAGCCAGTCGTGAACCGAGACACATCGCAGAGGATACGAGTCCATGTCCATGCACCCTGAAAACCTGGGCATTCGACTCCTTGACCCCCACAAAGGGAGGATGACGTATCGACCACCACCTGAGCACAAATAATACATTATTTATACAAGTACTGAAAAATAATACATTATTTATACATGTACTGAAAAATAATACATTATTTATACAATGGATCATTACCTACTGTACAAAGGCCAAATCAAACATTTTCAAGCCTTTTCTGCCAAACGTCTTTAGAAGTTAATTATGTCATAAATTAATTGGGTTCATTACAGCCCTGTGCTACATGGTTAGGAAGGTAAATATAAAGCAGAAGAGCCAACTCAAATGTCCAACTCCTATAAGGTAAGACCTATGTGCAGATATTATACAACCATGGGATCTCTTGTGCTACTTTTCCCTTGGAGACGCCTACTTGCAAGTGTGTCAGTGCTTTTCTGCCTTCTAGGTGTCTATAGTTTCAATCTCTTGGCTGCATGAATAAATCCCATGATCACTTCAATCTCATCTACTTGCTGTTATATTCAGATGGCCAACAGAACAACTGTTAGCTGCTGTGATACATCACGATATATGTATAGGATGAGAAAGAGAGAGAGAGAGAGAACCTGAGATATGAAGTGCCGCTGCACAGCATCAACCATTTGTTCCCTTGATGGGTTGGGATTGATGCTCACCTGAAATACATTCACTCAGTTTAACTAAAGAAAAAAGAAACAGTATATAGGGAGAGTGGTGCAAGCATCAATCACTTGGTGGGCCATATGTTCAACAGATAGGAAACCCATAACTATGCCCAAGATACAGTTTGTCGGGAATTTGGAGGTCATGATGGATAGATAAGGTTTGGGACTATGCACCACCATCAGTTAATCAATAGAAATGAAAGAAAAATATATACGGAAAGTGCTGAAGTTTGGTGAAACCTACAAGGTTGAAACGTTTCCAATATCTCCACAATGAATTTGTTCCTAGTTTCGCCAAGTTCACCCTCTGATGATCCACAACAATTATTGATAGGTGAGAAAAACTTGTAAATTTAAACTGTAAAACATGCAGGTATCTGTTTCTTCATTGATTTCTTACCAATTGGGGTTTGTGAATATTGGATTTTATGTCTCTGCAATTGCTTTTATTAGTTGGTTTTGCAGATGATATCCATGGCCTCGTATGCCGAACTCTTGGCCTACTTGGTTTGTGGAACACAATCCTACTGGCTGTCCAAGGAGAAACAAGAAAGAACTTTAGGGCAAGAAAAAACTTGAAGATTGACCTTGAGAAACGAACATCACGTTTCATCCAGAAGTTCAAACAGACTTACAGAAATAGTTCTCCTTTTCACCCATGTCAGAGCTACTGCAAGAGTTGTCAAAGTCATGGTCATCGTCAACTTCATTCCCTGTGGGGTGTTCTAGCACGCTCAAAGCATTCCTTTGTAACTTGACTTCCACCCCATTCTTCAGAACCTGGAAATCCAAACATAGACTGTTAAGGAGTTCAAGCATGCAACCATTCAAAAAATAAAAAATAAAAAATCCTTAATTACAAATAACAGGATTTATAAGATCCAATTTTATTAATGAAGATTGCAAATGAAAAAGGTCTTATCACAACTCTTGACATTTTAAAACACTAGTATAGTAGGTTAAGTGAAGGAAGTCGTGGAATAGGCGCAGAACTGTGGACCCTATACCCATACCATTAAATGAGTTTCTTCATCTTTGGATCCGTATGAGGTTGGATTGAAGTATTTAATCTCGATAGTTACAACCATAGTTGCAATGAAGCTTGTTATAAGTGGGAAGTTAATTCCATTCTACTTCCCCAAACAGTGGGAAGTGTTGTGAAATGAGTAGAAGTTATTCAGGGAAACGAGTGAAAACCTTTGGAGAAGTGAATAGAAACATGTGGAGAATCGATTATAAAGAAATTTAAGATATAACATTGTATTTTATTTAATGTAAACCTATGTTGTTGGCATTGAATACAATATTATCAATGAGATTTACTAATAATTTTGTTAAAGAAAAAAAGAATTTTTTGTATAAATTATTTTATTCCAATCTAATAAATAAAATTTAAATCCGATTTTTATATAAAGTCTTCTATAGTTTGATTTTTAAGATGTTAGTCATCTACAAAAAATCTTTGCATATGGTAAAATCCATCGTATGATTGACTATAATAATAACAAGTGATTTGCATATTGATTTAGATGCCATAATTCTTTGTTACTTACATAGTATAGCTTGGTTTTTTAGTACTTTATTAAGTTTATTCACTTTACTATATTGTAGTTGAAATTATTGATTGTAACTTATTGTTATGTACTTTATTATCCTTTTTCAATAAGAGATAGGGAAGAAGGCCAGCTTATTACTTAAAGAATTAAAGTTAGAACATGTGAGATTAAACTGTTAAAGGTGCACAATAATTTCATTCGTACTCCATTTCTTATCCTATGAGTTGTAATTCATATTGAAGGTGTCATACTCTCTCGGCAGAGAATTGACAACAGGGACGAATCAGTCGTAATTCATTCGTACTCCAGCTTCTGACTCATCCACTGCAATAGCCCCCGAGGTTGAGGATCAGGAATGAATGATGAGATTTGGATAGGATTATTATGTATCTTCTTTTTGAGAAGGCCATTGATGCTGGACTTTCCAGCTTTCCAAGGATTGAACCTCACTTCTCGCTTCTTGCTTTGGTAACTATGCTCACAACTTACAATCCCGTTATGGATCCTCGGTCTATCCTAACAATCCCCAAAATGAAAGATTCCAATCCCATGGTTTTTGCACATGATCTCAAGGTCACATTGTAGAACCAAGCCTATCCCATTACATCCCTTTGAATAAACCCACTAAAGATTATGTTCAGAGCCAAACGGCAAAACAAGAAGTTACATCATCTTAGCATACGTCTTTTCTTAGTCCAAAAATTATATACCTCCTATATTGAATTAATTAGCATGCAAAATGTTGAGAAATTATTAATAAATAAATAATTATAAAGGAAAATAGATAGCTGAACAATAAAATTGATGATAGAAACTTGGAAAAATAATAAGAAGATACCAGCCAATGCCAGCCACCAAGGCCAACAGCCTTCTTCACGACGCCTTGCAGACCCACCAAAACTGACTTTGTACGGTTGTTTCCAGTAACAATAACTTTGGTGTGCCGGGGAAGTACAGAGAGCTCCTCGTCACCACTTTCTTCGCGACAAGAAGACAGAATTCGAGAAGAACACACCTCGGCTTCCAGCATTTTTTGAGATGTAAATTATTCCCTCTTTAAAAATAGAAATTAGCAGACCCAATTGACCAGAAAAAGAGCAATGCAGCAAGCTTGACCTCCATTAGACCCCTGAATCTCTAAATATGCCAAACCTTGAAATTTGGTTGGAGTGCAGAACAAAACCCATGGACTTGAGTCAGGTGGTAATTGATTTTCTTCTGATTGTTGTCCAGATTACCAAGTCTCACAGATCCTTCAATTAACTTGCAGAGAAAAACCAGAACTCTAAGCTCCAAATTAAGTCCCTGAAAGAAAATCTGATGGGTTTAACACAGAAAATTTAATAACTTCCCAGTAACCAAACTAAAGCTCCCAGACGAATGACACTTGCCTGTTTCCATAAATGTGGGATCCCTTAGCTCTGACACCGAAGTAATTAAACGAATTTTCAAAGCGTCGGGCCAAACCCGATTACGGAGATAGTTTATGGTAATAAACGAATGGCAGTTGTTGGAATTAAAAGAGTGCCGATCTTTTAAGTCCTCTGGAACTAAAAGATGACATCAGATTTTGGCTCTAACAGTCTAACCTGAAAACACAGAACTTGAAATCAGTTGGCTTCTAAATTTTCAATTTACAACCCTGAAACCATTGAAGTTCCTCTGGAAGCAGGTGGCAATGGATGCATGAAAAGAAATAGAAGCACACCAGACAGCTGTCCCCCCTCCCCTAAATTCTGTTTCCGTGAAATAAAAAATTGACTCCACCTTATCTGGAAAGGAATTCGAAATAGGAAAGAAGTCTTTGAACTCTAATCGAAGTTCTCAACTCATAAAACCAGATTAACTGAAAAAATAAAAATAAAGCTCAAATCTGCCAGTGTTTCCACTCTTTTTTACCTTTACATTCAGACAAATTCAAGAATCACAGTCGATTCACCATTTAAAAAAAGAAGAAGCAATCTTCGAACTTCGTAGAGCATTTAAGATCAAATTACACAAAATCGGAACAAATAAACGTAGAGATCAGCATCAGTAACCTACACTTAGCACAAATGCATGAATTTCCAAGATCCAAAGCTCTCCAACCAAATGCATTCAAAATTCAACAAAAAAAATCCAAATACCTCTTCACAGTCCCTCCAATTGTAGATGATTTCATCGATTCGCCCAAAACACTCGAAATGCAGTCGATTTCCGTCGTAAAAACAAGGAAGAAAAGCAATCCGGCATCAAAAGATCGAATTCCGAGCTCCGATTAAGCGGAAAATCGAAGATCCGGGAGATAAAGAAGCGCCGAATCGAATTGGACGCAAGAGAGCCGAAATGCTTCTCTCTTTTGAGGAAACTGCAACTATTTTTTTCAGATCGAAAGTCCCGCTTTAGAGTGAGGGCAGTAGCAACACACTAAATGGCTACAAACTGCCATCGAAACGACCTGTCTTCGTCGTACGGTTACTTTATTTCAACTGAGTTGACCGGGTGACCGGATATAGCCGGTTCCGTGATCCTTAGTAATTAGAAAGCTGGAACATCTTACGACTCCTGGCTGGGTTCTGGACTCCTGGTGGTTGGGACTTGGGAGCCACTTGGAGGGAACTACATTATGTGCTCTACATCAGACACTAAGTGCAGTCTGTCATCTTCTAGAACTAATAGTGGGTGTACAACGAGATGGGGGCTGTCAATTGGTCTGGGCTGCCCCAAACCTGATATGTTCGTCCTGGGAAATAATCGGATTGGGTCAGCCTAATTTCTAGTTGGGCTATTTTTAGGCCCAATTTTAAGATCCAAAGTTTTATTTTGGTCGAACTGGAGTGATCCAAGTTCAACCGGAGATCTAGCCAGGCCCAACATGGTCCAAACTAATTACCAAATGATAATTTTATTTATATGCTGATGTTAAGTCCTTTTTTTTTTTAAGGATGGATTGTATCCACTCCTCTTATCTTATGCTCCTCTCTGCACCAGGGGAGGGCATATCAGCACCGACAAGTGATTTTCACTCTTTGAAGGGGTGCATTTTTCTTGTCAGCGTTGATGTGCCCTCCCCCTAATAGGGTGCAGAGAGGATAAGATAAGAGGAGTGGATACAATTCACTCTCCTTTTTTTTTCTTCTTCTTTGTGAATCCATATATTTTTAACAAATTTACTTTTATCAAGTAGTTCAAATAACAACTATTCAAAAAAGCCTATATAATATGTATTGTAAGAGTAATTATCGACCTAAAATCAATCCAAAAAACCTCTTTTTTTAAAAAACAAGTTGAGTTTGAACCGACTGCCTTGGACCAAGTTCAGACTTAGATAAAACATTTTAGAATGAGTTTGGGTTGACCTATACCCGGCCTGATTGACAGCCTGTTTGGATAGGTGTTAAGAAGGCATGCTCAGCATGTGTAGTTATTGTCTCAACACTCATTAGTCATTACACATTTGGTAACCGTGTGCGATAACATTAGTTCCTGGCACAGAAACAATAGAAACACATTTAGATAGTTGGAGAAGACTGAGGCTTGAAAATGATGAAGTTGTGCCATGAAATAGCCCTCTTTTAAGAGAAAAAAAGAAGAAGAGAAAATAGACAAAAGAAAAAAGCCCTCTTGAGTAACTAACTGCCTTGGAACAGTTTTGTGGAAAAATTTTATGCAAGATTAACATGTGTTGGCATAACTGAATTGTGGTAAGCATTTTGTGTGAGAATCCAAATAAGCCTTACATATCGTTGTTTGGGCCTTGCATACTAGCACTACTAAAAAACCATTTTGTTCATTTAAATGATTCTACAGATATTCAAAAATTCTTTAAAAAATGGAATTTTGATTTTTTTTTTCATTGGACCAATCAGGCCCGTGGGCAATAAGAGGGTGAAAACTGCACCAACTAGCAAGAGAAATAGCCGATACCGTAGCTTCATGGCTTGCTACCAAGGGCATTTGACCCATGCAATTCTGCAGGCAACTGCATGGATTTGGTGTGCCCTTTAATCAATGCCTAAGGCCTGCCCATATGCAGAAGTAGACACATGACATTGAAAAAAGTGATTTACACTTTTTTTGGGGGGAGGGGGGATTTTCACGTTTCGATGTCATGTGTGTCCATCCCTACATATAAGCAAACCTTAGGCATTCGTTAAGGGGATGGAATAAATTGTACAGCAGGGTTTGGTCAAAGAGGATTGGGTCCACTCCCCTTAACAAATAATGCTAACGTCCACTCCCCTTAACTAATAATGCTAACGTCCACTCCCTGTCAAGGGTTGGCACATCAGCGTCGAAAAGTGATATGCACCCCCCAAAAAGTGTAAATCATTTTTCAGTGCTGATTTTTCCACCCCCTAACATGGAGCAGAGGTTAGCGGTTTTTAGGGGAACGGATACAATCCTCCCTCTGGTTTGGCATTTGAATTTTGAAGTACCTTTTTTAATTATTTTTTAGACAAAATTTTGAAGTTTTGAGACTCATAAATAAAATGAAGCAAATGCCATGTGATAAAATGTCCTTGGGGTTTAGAGGGTATATGGTGAAAGGCCAGACCAAGCTAAGTCAAGCCAAGCCGAAAGGAGCCAAAGGATATAAAACCGGACACTTCCTTATTATTTGGGGGGGACGTACACGTGTCAGGTCAAAGATGTCGGATCTTATCGTGTCAGGTGCCGTAAAATCCAAATTGTTAGTGTGTTTGATTTGAATATCAATTTGGAGTCCGCTCCGGCAGCTGGATAGCACTGAAAAGACCGCTTCTCGGATTTCGGTTCAAAGGAAGGTGGGACCCACATACTCGTAGCCTTTCTTGTTTTCTGTGTTTCTCCTCTCCAGTAAGTTAAACTTCATTTACGTGCAACAAGTGGCTACAGACACGTATACGAAACTTAAAAATCCCGCCCAAATTAATTAGAGTATTGAAGTTATATATATATATATATATATATATATATATATCTCCCGCGTACCTAAGCAAATGTCCTGTGATAAAAATGCATATAGTGAATTATAACAGACGTGTTCTTTTTGGGGTAAAAATGTCCAAAAAAGTGTTCAGATGAAAAATAAGTGGTCAATAAAAGACATCAAATTCAAAAACACATCATGTATGAACCAATGGCATGCCTTTAGAGGTCAAAACAGACAATCATATATATTTGCTTTGAGAACAGTTGGAGTGAGTATATCTTATCATATTACAAGGAACCCATGAGCCTTGAGAGAGCTTTGAGCCTTTGACTCCACCAAAACTCATTTATTTTGTAATCTTTTATATGAATTAGTTTTATTAGAATCATTTACATATGTTATCAAAGTTTTTTTTTTTAATTTTGGGGGGGGGGGGTGGGACAACATTCTTGGCTGTTGACCCTAAGCTAGTTCAGGAAGACCATAAAACAAACCTTAGGCTGTCAATTGGGTCAGGTTGACTCTAAACCTTTGGTGTGGGTTTGGGTTCAAGTTATTTTAACCTGATGTCTGACCCAAACTGAATTAAACATGAAACAAGCCCGAAACTTAGTCTAAACCCAAAAAAGTGATATTTTAATTTATGTTTTTTATTGAATTAATTTGAATGGTAAAAAAATTGATTTTAAAGTTCTAAAATTTTTACAAATTTAAATAGTAAAAATGTAATAATGTTTAAATGTTAGAATAAAACAAACAAATTTAAAATATTTACAAATAAACATTGTTTTGCTTTAATGGTTAAGGATATATTATTTTTGTATTTATATGTCTCCATTCTATTTTGAGATGCCCAAATTTGATCCAAAGTTTGAATAACCACAATGGACTGGACTCAAACTAGGGTTATATACTTTGAACTGGGCTCGGGTTAACTCTTGCTCGACTCAATTGACAGCCCTATAAAACCTAGTGTTTATATACAAGGACATAGACTCCTCTTCAAATCCTCTACACTACAAAGAGGATTGTGTCTACTCCCCTTAACTAATTAACCTCTACTCCCTGTCAAGGGGGCGGGCACACCAGTCCCCCCCACCCCCCTCCAACCCCCATCACTCCTCAAAAAACACCATTTAGAGGCAAAAGGTTCTCCATAATTTAAAAAAGGGTTTGATCTTCTGCACAAGGAGCAGGGTGCTCCCTCTCACAGGAGGGTGTGGGTCCCATGCTTTTTTGCATGAGGCCCACAACCCCTTGTGAGGAAGGAGGATTGTGTCTGCTCCCCTAAAGCTGCAAACCTTCGCTCCCTATCAGAAGGTGAACATATCAATGCTGAAAAGTGATTTACACTTTTTTTTTTTTTTAGGGGGTGGTGGGGGGGTGCATATCACTTTTCGGCGTTGATGTGCCTGCTCCTACAGGAAGTGAACACAATCCTCTTTGCTTTGTGAGGCCCAAAGGATTAGGTACGAAGACCTTGGGTCAATATAGCATAAGGGGCTGAGACATCAGTGCCAAAAAAGTGAAAAGCATCTCCAAAAAATGTAAATCACTTTTTTGGTTCTGATATGTTCACCCCTGATGTCATACTGATCTTAATCGTACAGGGGGTGTTGATGAGTCCGTCACTTGTGAGGGAATTGTATCACTTGCGACACGAGTAAATGAACAGAATTTTTACTGGGAAAGACATGGGGTTGGGGCTATACATATTTTGGGGGGCCACGAGTGGTGGGTCCCTCCAAAAAGTACATGACCCCACACAACAATTGGGTCGCAGGTGATACGACACGAGTAAATGAACAGAATTTTTACTGGGAAAGACATGGGGTTGGGGCTATACATTTTTTTGGGGGCCACGAGTGGTGGGTCCCTCCAAAAAGTACATCGCCCCACACAACAATTGGGTCGCAGGTGATACAGATCCGCCTGTGAGGAGGTACACCTTATACCTGGTGCAGATCGAAGATTTTCTCGTTTAATAAAAACACAGGTGTGAAGTGACAGTGGTATTCACATGATGTCGCCTGGAACATGATTTTGAATTTTGGGAGGGAGTTTTAAATTTTTGGCAATGTGACGTGTAATGAGCACTATGCCACCTTGACCGAATACTCTCCTGACACTTATGACCTGCCAACGTCTTGTCTAATAGGTGGCAGGTGATGATTGGTGAGAAAAAGCGAATTACATTTTTAGACAAGATCTTGACAGGTC
This sequence comes from Platanus orientalis, assembly GCA_025762735.1. NCBI lineage: Eukaryota > Viridiplantae > Streptophyta > Magnoliopsida > Proteales > Platanaceae > Platanus > Platanus orientalis. The sequence continues at coordinate 961 of JAOXJP010224191.1, read as the reverse complement.
ATAGGCCGCCGGAAAAGATCCTTTGGGAACCTAAGGTTTTTAAATTGGAGAGGATCCTTCGTCCCAGTTAGGTTTCACCACAAAGATCCAACTTATATGAGAAAAAAGTACAATTTTTGTCGGGTATCTCGAGTTGGACCTTAGAGGATGAAACCTTCAACTCTAACCCAATGCAACCAACCTCGGGTTGAGAATGGTCCACCCTAACCTAACTTATGGTGAATATAAATGGACCATGGTCCATGCATGGTGTGATTAACAAACTTAAGATGCATTTGGAATTTACAAGTACTCTTAACTATAATGCCCATGAATTTCTGCAACGCAACGTCCTATGGTTATCACTGCAGGCTCAATCAGTAGGAGGAAAAAAGGCAATATAGTTTTTTTCTTTTTGGAAGAAAATGTTCTGTGATGACAAAGTGTCTGTAGTGTTTATGGTGAATATTAAGCTGATACATGATGTGTTTGGAGTTCAAAAAGGTGTTCAGGTGTAAAAACACTAGACCAAATTCAAAAACACATCATGTGTCAATCAATGGCACGCCTATATAGGCCTGAATCAACACAGATAATCATTCTCCATTAATGTTAGAAATTCTGGCATGAGATCCCAACATACTCAAACCAAGAGCAGATATTTAAACAGGTTTTGGTAATAAATAAGATTCCGTGGAGACCAATAAGGTTTGACACATAGGTGTATCTACCAAAGTATCCTAAATAATTTTTGTTTCTTTCTTTTTTGTTTGGCCTGCTGGGCTATCCCTCCACCATCATCATAGAGGAATTTTTTTTTTTTTTTTGGGTTGTTTTGTATGGCTATTCGGGCCCACTTGACTGCCGGATTTAAGGGGATTCGACCCTTGGCCTTTGTGGAAGATCTGCTCTCATAATAATATTCTATCATAAATCAAGAAGTAAAATGGATACTCCTTTAGTCCTTTATATATATATATAT
>JAOXJP010224180.1:0-11646 GCA_025762735.1 Platanus orientalis | reverse complement strand
ATATTTGTGAAATATCTGTAAAGAAGGGCCTCATTGTTATTTTCTTATCTTTGGGAGTTCAGTTGCAATATGTAACATGGATTATTGTAATTAGTGGTGTGCCAGTTTGTAATTAACAAAAGATAGGGTGTCCTTAATGTAGTTTGATTTAATTAAGGATACTGGGCCCCATAGCCCAAGGATAAGAATCCTAGAAGGATCCCACACCCACTAGGGTTACTTTGGCTTCTCAAATACTTTATATATAGAGGTACCCATGTTCAGATAGGGTTCTGTAACTTTTCTAGAAATGAGAGAAGCACAAAGAATTCTAGAGCATGGATCATCATCAAATAATTATTGAATAATTTTCATTGTCCTTAAGAAGTTTTCTCTTCTCATGCTTCCTATTGTCCTTTTCTAGACCTAGAAATATTTTAGTTTCACTAAGCTTCTTTTCTAGCTTTACGATTTTTAAGCTCATTTCTTCTTTGGCACATATGAGCAAGTAGTTTTCTTTGGAAAGTTCTTTTTCTTTGTCATTTTTCGTAAAAGACTCTTATTGAAGGATAAAGATGGCGTCTTCAAGGATTTTGACTTTTTAGTCAATTCATTGATTTTTCTCTTGAGTTGTTTAATTTTCTTTCCTAATTCAACACTTTAAATGAAGAGATCATCGAATACATCTTGTGCATCATAGGTTTCCTCCTCTTCTTCATCATCTCCCTCATCATCACTACTAGAGTCACTCATGTTTAAGAGTGAGCTCTTAGGAATGTTGAAAGACATGAAGACTTTAATCTCTTGTGAGACACCTTTGTCACTACTTTGAGACTCATTCTTTGATACCTCGGTATCATCATCCCAAGTTGTAGGCATAACCTTGCCCTTTGTCTTAAACTTGTTCATCTTGTTGCCACAATCCTCGGTAATGTGACCTCTCCCTTTGCATTCATAGCAAATGTGAGTTCAGAAATCTATCTTTTTCTTGTAGCTAGAGACTGATCTTCTCACTTGTTTGTTCTTGGAGTAATCCTTTGTGTTTCTCCTAAAGAACTTCTTGAACCTTTTAGCCACTAGGGAAAAGTCATCATCTAAATCTTTATTTAGTCAGTGGGTTCTTCTACCTTGAGGGCAATGCCCTTCTTGGTAGTGATCTTGATTGTCGCTTCAAATGTTTAAAGCGAACCAATCAACTCTTCTAGTTTCATGGTCTTTAGATCTTTGCTTTCTTGAATAGCGGTCACCTTAAGTTTAAACCTTTTGGGGAGTGACTAAAGTACTTTTCGAACCACTTTTGATTCCAGAATGACTTCTCCTAAACTTCTCATCACATTCACCAAGTTAGATAACTTGACATTGAATTGGGAAACCTCTTCATCTTCCTTCATTCTGAGAGCTTCAAGTTGTGTGGTGTACATTTGAAGCTTAGACATCGTTATGACACTTGTAGCCTCATGGGTAACTGAGAGAAGTAATCATGCTTCCTAGGCCATTTTGAGATTATTTATTCTTTTGAACTCATCAGGGGCTAATCCACTAGCTATGGCATTTAGGGCTCTAAAGTTGTACTTATGAGCCTCCGCTTCGGTAGCGGACTATTCACTTCTAGGTTTATCGAGCATGGTTTAACCATTAGTTATGGAATTCCAAACCTTGTGGTCATAAGCATTAAGAAAACCTCTATTTGAGATTTTTAATAACCATAATCACTTTCATTGAAAAATGGAGGTGTGCTATAAACATGCTACCATCATCTTTAGCCATCTAGTGTTTCTCTAGTTTTTTTTCTAGGATCTAACTTGGGTTGTTAAGCCCTATGTGAGTAACTTGGCTTTGATACCAATTGGAATACCTATTAAGTTATCCTAGAGGGCAGTGAATGGGATACAAAAATTATCTTACCCTTTTTTCAATTATTGAAATTGATTTTAATCTTATTTAGCTTACCCAAAGTATGTATGTGTGCTACAAGATGTGTACTTAAGTATTTTAACAAACACGTAGAGTGCAAGAATAACATTATGCACAAACATAAATAGACAAGCAACCACACACTCAATCCGTAACAAAATATTTATAGTGGTTCGACACGATAGCCTACTCCACTCTTCTAAAGCTCACTACCGAGCTTATGTATATTTCATTTAGATTACCTAATACAACCTGAGTAAAAAACATACAAAACCTACACTACTTGCCCTTGGCAAGTTATTCAACAACACTCAGTGTCTCTAACGAGTGTGAACTACTTCCGGTGTCTTCGGCGAAAGTAAAGCAAGTTAATAGTAAAATGAATGCAAAAGAAAGAAAATATTACCACAAGTTGGTTAATGTTGTTATTTGCACAAAGTGAGTTGCTCTTTGTAGAGCTAGTATGCCTTAGTTATCTACAACCTTCAAGCTCTTAGCTCTAGTGCTCCTTGATCTCAACCAAGTGTGAGTTTCCTCTTAGGAAGAGCTCATCACAAGTTTTCCTTAATAGTAGAAGCTTAGTATTCAAGATGAGAGAAAGAGAGAGTGATCTTTGGAAGAGATGCTAGCTATTTTAATTCAAAACAATGAGAGAGGGGAGGTTTTCTTAAGGCAGGAAGCTCTCAATTTGGTAAACTTTCTAACTCTTTCTAACTTGCTTGAAGTGATTTCCCTAAAGGGAAAAATTTCCTTTTATAAGGGTGAGAAGTACCTACAATCATAGGATTGAAATATTTCAAAATAAGCAACTCTTATAAGCCTCACTCTATACCTGATCTTTTCATGAAAGATCAAGATATCCATGATTGGTCATAGGGTCAAGCACTCAGGCCTTGATCCTTCTCGTGATCGGTCACGACAGAAGGGGTATGGTGCTTGGGGCTCTCAATCAAGACCTAGATCATGGATCATGATCGATCACGAGATCTGTGATTGATTAGGCCTTAATCTACTGAACACCTCTTAGGCAGCATAAGAGGTTCTTCTTGCTCCCAGATTTTGGTCGCAATCGATTATGAGCTACAAAAAGATCTTTACAAGCTCTAGTCTCTTTATACTTTCATTCAAGCTGCCAAGCTTCCAAAGGAGAAGAAGAAAGTCATTGTCTCTCTCTTGTGGACTCAAATGGAGTTTTCCTTTGTAAGAGAAGAGAGGAGGAAGGTCAAGGATGGTTGCTCCTACACTTCCTAGCATTCAAACTTCCAACCTCAAGGTTGAGGTAAAGCTTTAACTTCATATCTTGGAGTTTGTTTCCATTCTAGTTAGTTTGTGGTTGGATTTACATATTGTTTACTTAGACCACCACATTACTTGTTAATCCTTGGAGAAATCTTCTCCATGAGATATTTCCCTTCTTATGCTTCACTTATATTTGTCTATTCTAGAGGCCATACTTAGTTGTATGATTTACTTGCATACTTGCCTTCATTAGAGGCATTCACACATTCTCTTAGTATTGAGTAGAGACCATACACTTGGTATATTTAGCTATTTGAAAACCACTATCTACATTGGGACATTGGTTCCCCTAGTTGACCAGATTGGCGTACTTGGCTATTGAGAGCCACTACTTACATAGGGACATTGATTCCATTGGTTGACCATATTAGCAAATTAGACTATTGAGAACTACAATATATATTGGGACTTTGATTTCTATACTTGGACTTAAACTACCACATTTGGTTATTGAAAACCACTTTTGTATTTATACCATATTCCCTTGAGTCAATGGTCAGAGACACCACGTGACAAATTGTAAGTCCTTGGCTTGGAGATGCTAGTTAACGGATTGTAAGTCCTTGGCTCGGAGACAACCAAGGCCATGCTTGCTGAAGACACCTAGCACGTAGCTTAAGGTTTTCCTATATACCTTATCCTTTGTGTCATTGGTTGGAGATTCCAGTTGATGGATTGTAAGTCCTTGGCTCAGAGACAACCAAGGCCATGCTTGCTGGAGACACCAAGCATGTAATTTAAGGTTTTCTCATCCCTTGTAATCATTGTAGTTGATTAATAAAATTGAGTAGTTGAAAGTGGACATAGGCCCCAGTGTGGCCGAACTACTATAAATCTTGTGTTATGGGTTGATTGTGTGATTGCTTGTCTCTTTACTTTTAAGCTTGTAGCTACTCTTGCACATTACGTGTTTGAAATTATTCTTGAGTAGACACTTTGTAGCACACACAAACTTGGTTTAATTATAAGAAGACTAAAATTGAATTAAAATCAATCCTAACATCTCTAAAGGGGTTAAAGAAATTTAGAAATCCTTTTCACCCCCTCTAGGATAAACCTACTAGGTATTTCAAGGTTTATATATGTGATGCAATGCATGCTTTATATCTTGAGTGGAGTGAAAAAATCCGAGGTAGTCTCTGATCTCTTCTTCAAGTCTTTGGTCCACCATGTCTTGTCTTGAACTTGCGAGGACATAGGACACTTACAAGACATAGACCTTACACATGGTTTGTCACTAGGATTGACATACATTACATTAACAATTACAATATGTGATATGGAAAACAAAAAATACAAAAAGATATATATAGTGAAGTAAAATACCATGAATCACTCATCATCCTTACTCTCATTGCTATCAGCCCATAGGTCTAAGGAGGTACTGGGATGGTGAGGAAGCTGTGGTGAAACAGCTTGCTCAAGACACTCAATTCTTTACTAAATGATGTTGATCTTATTAGTTCTTTTCTCAAAATAGCCGATAATCTGGGTATATGTATCGTAGAGGATCCTAACCATCTCTCGCACATAGGTAGGGACCAGAGTATCAACTTGAGAGGAAGAAGTTATCTAGGGAGGAGCATGAGAAGTGGATGGTAGAGGTGCCTCGGATGGAGTAGTAGGCTATGGAGGGGCCTCAGATGCAGGAGGAGGAGCTGTAGATGCTCCAAACCCATCATGGGTGGAGCTGGCTCCCTTGAGGTGCCAGTTGGCTATTGCTTTACTTTCTTCTTCTTCTTTCTTGAGATGTTGTGCCTGAGCATCCTGTTGATGGTTGCCGTATCAATCTCGGCTGACTGCTTCAATACTATGGTTTCCTTGGGGAAGGAGACCTCACATATCTTTAGTATGTGAGTGATCATAACCTCGTAGGATAAACTCCATGTAGTACTCCTATTTTGCACCTCCAATATGATGATGTGGAAGATAATTGCAGGAATGTCAACCTCCTTATTTTTGTCTAAGAGGGTATACACAACGTGGACCATGTTATCGGTCATGTCTATATCTATTGAATTTTCTATTAAAAGTTCAATTATTAAGTCCAATTTTTGCTATAGGGTGAAGTCATGAAGTGGAATATAGTTGACAAAGACAGAACCTACAAATTTGTTCTTATTTTATTACACTTTGCTAGTAAATATTAACAAAGGCATAACCATAAGTTTTAATTATTACTATGAAATCTAGATTGGTCTAGCTGGTTGAATAAGGATATTAGGAACCAACCGCAGACACCTAAAATTTATTCAAATTGTCAATATGGTCTTACACCCTCATAAATTTGCATAAAAGTCCAAATGGGGCTTACATCAACAAATTAGGCTCACTTACATGGCCAAGTCCATTGTGCTTGGTTCGTGTTTTAAATAAATAACCCATAAGACCACCAAACCCATGTATCAACCCATTTGCAGGCTCAAAATCCAGCTTGCATGAGATCCACGTGAGAGATATTTGAATAAAATTCAAATTTATTCAAATCTAAGTTCTCTTGGGTAAAGAAGGAAATCTATGCTATTCATGGAATACAAATAATTCCATAAATTACATTCTCTCCAAACAAGAAATGTGCAACCACTTATTCAGAATAAAATGGTAAGAACATCCAATTAACATCCAATTAATGGTTTGACATGATTCTACCTTCAAGTTTGTAAATACACTCAATGAGCACATGAAATAGAGGCTTTTCTAAAGACTTTAGCTGAGAGAAAGCCTTAGAGATAAGAAAAAGCTTTAAAGTTTCAGAGCATCTCAAAGGCCTTTCACCTGTTTAAAGCACCAAGACATTCTTTTCGTTCTATCCATTTACTATAGCTCATTGGTAGGAAGGAGAACACTTCTTGTGGTATTAGAAATATGCCACACATGGCCTTGAGTGCAAGACTCTGACATATTCGTCATTGTCGATAAAGCTTAAAGCTTGGATTGAAGGGAAAGGTACACCAACACATCTGAAAAGGAGAAATAAGTTGTTAGGCCTTCATCTTTGGTGTCGATTTTTAATCATAAGTCTACGCTCATGTAAAGGGTGTAATCAAAGGAAGCTGTTTCCATATTTTCAATATTTGTAATTTGTCTCATTTTTTGTGTTTATTTGAAGCACAAAATTTGTGTTGACACCGGTCCAATAGGTCAGGTTTGCATAAGGACTGGATTTTCTTAAATTGGAGGACTCGATTAGGTTTGTACTGACCCAACTGACTAGAGCAAATTGAAGTTGACTTACTTAAAAACTTTTCTGCATATATATCTAGTCAACCTTGTCCGACTTGTTGGTCAAACTAGATTGACCCGATCACTGCCTTTCCAGTTTGCATCTGAGTCAATTATAGAATGGTGGTTTTAGGTACTTGGCTTTAAGGTTTAACCAACATACTAGAGGACTTAGTTTGTTGACTCCCTAAGTTGAGTACTTGACTCCTCCAAGTTGACTTCACTCCTAAGCCTTATGAGTAAAGTCATGTTGTTGACTTCAAACTATATTCCACTTACTAAGTCAAGTTGCTAACTCGATAGACTCATTTAACTCAGACCAATTCATCTGACTCAACTGAGTCTTGTGAACCTTAAAATGACCCAAAACCAAGTTATAACATAATAAGGAATTTTTTTTCTTTTTGGGATTGAGGTTTGTTTCCTAAAGTATCTAACAAGTGAGCTCTCAAAGAAATTCAAAACCCTAGAAGAAAGAAATAGTAAAGAATTTAGAAAAATGAAGGCTAAAATAGTCAACAGATTATATTTTAAACTTTAACTTATAATCATATATAATTGGATAATATTTTGTTTTTGTGTTAGAGTATTAGCAATTTGTATAATTTATATTTGGATTTTCAAGTTACGATACTAGAAATACTTATATTTATCAAGAAAATAAAAAATATTTGAGCCAAAATACTATGTTTAATTTTTTAATTTTTTAATATTTTAATTATTCATCATATTTAAAAAAAAAAAAAAAATTTCTTGAGTACTCCTCAAGTTGATTCCAATGAATCCAAGTAGAGTTGATTCATGGGCTATCCGAATCCAGTAAAAAATCAGAGTCATTGAACCTTGCTACTAGAGGTAAAAACAGCCAATAATCTAGTGCCTGGTGGTTGCGTCACTACTTCATCAGCAGCATTTGTCCTGACACTGCCTCTCCCACTGTGTTGTCGGTGGATCCTGCACAAGGTGCGGCAGTCAGCAGTCTATGGGGCCACCCAGAAAAGATCAAAAAAATGAAAAAAAAAATAAAACGACAACAGGTAAAAGCTGGATCGCATCATACCTACCAAAAGCGCAAGACATGGATGTGTTAGAAAATTTAGATTATCTGATTAATTTAAAACTCCGAATCAAATTGGGCACTTTGGACATATCATGACATTAGTTCATGAACCAAATAATTTAAATACAAGTAATGATGTGATAGCATCAGGGTTATTATAACCATAACGGCCTTTTGTTCCCTATGATAATTCATGGACATGGTTCGCACGTTCATCCATGAATTCCAGCAAATCAGTCATGCATACATTGGTTTACCATTCATGGAAATTGAATGATCTCAACCATCCATGATCTATCTAGGAAACATTTTCTTATAGTATCGAAAGTTAATTAAACAACCAGTCATGGGATGGGATGGCTTCGCTAAGGATTTGGGTGGATCAGTGAACATGACCTGAGCACCACATTCAAGTTAGAAAATTCAGGATCAGCTATGCTCTCTGAATTCAGTAATTCAACGCTCAAAATGGCCAGGAATTACTCTTCTTGTGATCTTAAAATCTAATTATCTAGAATAGAAGTACATACTGAGGATAAACAAATATAATGAGATACATTTGTAGCAACTGTTCTCGCGAGGAGAGGGGAAGAAAAGGCTCTTATGAAGGATGAATCTTGTTAGGATGGAAGGAGAGTCCCTTCCATGCTGATTTCATTGAAGCGGCGGCCGAAAGAAGTGCGGCTTCCATGTACTTCTTCGAGGCGATGGTTGCTGCAGTTTCCACTAATTTTCCCATCTTCTTTGCACTCTTCGCGACTCGAACTAGGCTTTCAAGTTCAGCTTTTGACGTATGATCTAGTTCCTGCTCAAAGCGTCTGAATTCATCCATAGCACTTTCCATGGCCAAGTTGAAGTAGTCCTCCGCTTCTTTCATTGAAGACTGCCCCTTCTTTTTTTCCTTCTTTCCAAATTGAACTAGGCATTCTAGTTCAGCTTTTGACGTAGAATCTAATTCCTCTTCAAAGCGCCTGTAGTCATCTATGGCACTTTCCATGACCGAGTTGAGGTAGATTTTGGCTTCTTCCATGGAGATATTGGATTCTTCGACCGCTGCCCTCTGTTCGGCTTCCATGGCAGCCCATGACTTGTAGGCTTCTAGGTCGTAGAGTCTCATCAGCTCTTCGATTGTTTCAGGATCGAAGTTCTTGTCCTGCAATGCCTGGTCTGAAAGGAAGGTGAATTGGTAAAGGAGAGCATCCATATCTTTCTAGATGTTCATATGCAGCTCTAGCCTTAGTCTACATGAATGTGGTGATGGGTCTCATATATCTAATGCTCCAAGGAGTCGAGTGCATTTTAGTCATTTTAGAAAAGAAAGACAAAGAAGAGAATATACACTGCAGACAAAGAAGAGAAGATACACTGTGATTCAAATACAAAATAAAATCTTGTACAGAACATCTCAACCATAATAAACCCTCATGCCATCAATCGAACCGTCTAAGTTCATTTTAGTTCTCAATGGGGACATGGATATATTGTCATTTGAGTTTTTTATTCTTTTTTGGTAAAATTGTCATCTGAGTTTATCTATCCAAAAGAATCAACTTTTTCTCTCAAAGAGAGAAGAAAATTGGGTGGGACATGGATAACTTTTCTTACCAGCCATGTGCCAAGAAAGGTTCCTGGGGTCCACGACTGTAGCTAGCCATTTTCAATCAAAAAGTGGGTTTGTTCGGTTGTGGTCTTATCATGGCAAGAGGGTGAAAGCCTAGCTCATTGGCTTTGTTAGTTCACTCCAGTCTGAATGGACATATATCACTCCATTTCCAATCATTGTATGACATGTGGCCTGACAAAAGGTGTTTGAGTCAATACACATGGGTCAAAAGAGGGTATTATAGTAAATACACAATAGATAAATATATGTGTATTTATTAATGCACCCTTTGTCAGGACTTCGTGTCACATCCTGAACAGATACTGGAGTCGCTGAAGATGTGAACTCGTTAGGAGTAGTATTGTTTGGAGGAATAAAAATTAGGTGCAACTGAATTTTGTGAAAATGGGGCAAACGGCATCAGTGTGCAGACACATCAATGCCAAAAAGTGATAAGCGCCCCGAAATATGCCTATACAATCCTCTCTGAAAGGACTTATCTGCACGAACAGGAGATGAGACACGCACTCCAAAAAAGTAAAAATCTGGGGGTACGTACTTCTCCAGTATCCGCAAGGGAAGATTTTTTCTCATCAATATACCCTCTTAGCGTGCAACAAGAAGTGGAGGAGAAAGGTTGAGGAGGTGCTGAAGTACAACCTGTTTTCTTGGGGCTGGGATTAGGTACCAATGAAGTTCACACTGATGTGTGCTAACAGCATAAGGGGTTTACACATCAGTGCTGAAAAGTGACTTACACTTTTTTTTGGGGGGGGGAGGCACTTATCACTTTTCAGTGCTGACGTGTCCAGTCCTGATGCCATTCATTCATACCTAATCTTCACCGGTTTTCTTGGAACAAATCATGTATGGCAATGTATAGTAGGGTGTGGTGTTAACTAATGAATCATTTTCCAACAGGTTGCATGTGAGCCTCTGTTCATGTGTGGCACAACTAAAAAAGCATAATATGGAGGAACACTCATTTGCCTACCAAGCAACTGCAAGATTGGCCTCAAGGGTTTTTAAGCTACACATGGGGAAGAAGAGAACCCAAAAGCTGGTGATGGACCTTATTTGGACGGTTTAGAATCCTCTACGGTTGCTAAACTACATTAACATGCTGTAACTGTCTACAACGCGATGACAAACATTAAAATGTCCATCCAAATTCATCTTGGATTTGGTGAGATGCCTAAAGTGAACCTAAGGTAGAATGACATTCAGGGCTGACACATCAGCGCTGAAAAAGTGACTAACACCTTTTGGGGGATGCTTTTCACTTTTTGGCACTGATGTGTTGGCCCCTAATGTCATTCTCAACTTAGGCTCGGTCTCACTAAATCCCTAGAGGTCCAAATTTGCTGAACATTTTAAATTGTTGTGCAGTAGACAATTGCAGCAGCACATTAACGTAGTTTAAAGACTGGAGAGGATTTGGACACCAACCTGCAGCTTTAGATCCACCTTTCGGGCTTGTAACGAGCCTTAGATCTATGTAAAGCTAGTAACATATGGAAGATCCTACGGCCTGTGGGTCATTGTTGGTGACCTGAGAATGAAGGTCTCCACCAATCAGTCGAAAAAGGAAGGAAAACTCTTAACCCAGCCGAGGCCCAGGCCCAGGCCCAGGCCCAAGCATGATCAGAATCCCTTCTGCTGGCTTACTGGACCTGGGGTTCCAGCATTTATATGGTAAAAAAGAAAAACTCTAGGGCACATTCACGAGTTGCTACTCAATCATTAATGGCAGGACCTATTCCCGGATGCCAACCCATATTATTGGCTCAAACCACAGCCTAATATTTTGCCAAAAAGAAAGCAATCCTACCGGAATTTAGCACACTACAACAAGGGGCTCCCTAGCAGGAGAACTGGATATCCTCAATTTCTGGCAACAAAAATCAAGGGAAATGTGGTTTAGGTATGGGACAGGAACGAAGTACTTCCACACCTCAAATAGATAGAGGCACTGCAATAATTTATTGCGGGGAAAAATCCCGTGGATACCATCACTTGGTTCACAGCTATGGAGTCCTTTGCTTTAACCATTTTATAGAGGATGACTTTAATGATGAGGATTGAGGAGTTCGATGACCTCATGTTAGATCATGGTGGTGGATGATGTAATAGAAACTACATCCTAAAGGTGGATTTACCTTTCCTTCAGCGACTAGATTCGCACGCATCAAGAACTTTATTGGATCACTTTGTTAGACAGATTCTTTAAGGGTCTGTTTGGCAGCCACATGTAATATAGTCATTTCATTTTAAATTCCCAAGGCATTTGTATCCTACGGATTTGGTAAGACCCCTTAAGGTGCGACTAAGTCAGCGCATCATGGACCGACTAATTAGGACAAAAAGTAAAGCATCCCCCAAAAAGTGTAAATCACTTTTTAGTGGCTGACATTGATGTGTCAGCCCCAGATGCTAGGCTGAGTTAGTCTCACCTTAAGGGGGTTGCACCAAATCTGAGGCGGCATTTGTAGCCATAAGGTGATGGTTCAAAATGAACTTAAATCTGATATCTTAACTAAATTAGAAATGAAGTCATAGGTTTTTTTTT
>JAOXJP010224169.1:0-11647 GCA_025762735.1 Platanus orientalis | reverse complement strand
ATTTTGTTTGTCATCTAGGTTCTTAGATGTCTTGTATTGTTTGTATGGAGGTTTTCCTTATATGATTGAGAAGCCCTTAGTTAGGTTCATAGAATCCTTACCTATTGTGTGATTTGTGATGAAATCTTGTCATGTTATAATAGGATCTTAGAAATCCCTAATTTAATTTATAAAGAAAAATAATTTTACATGATATGTATATGTATTTTCTTAAGATATTAGATTTCATGAGTTTTGAAAACTTGTAAGTGAAAATTCTATAAATCTATAGTCTCCATAAAAGTTATTTATGCACAAATAACTTAATTTTCCATAAAAAGTATGAATACTTGAATTATAATTAAGCATTAATTCACATATTATTGTAAGAAAGAAAAAAATTGATTTGAGTACATATATAAAAAAGAATTATGATGCATGTTGACTCCTCTTAGAATGATAATAGCTAGTGGTAGTGTATAAATTGCTTAGGGATTTTTATAGAATGATTCAATTAAGTCATGAATTGAGATTGTTGATAATTGTAAATCATGTGTAATATGATTATTATTGGAACCCTCACTTATGTTAGGTGTATTGATCGTATAATGTTTGTAAATTTAATAATATGCAAAATTTTATAATTTCTTATTAAGTAAGTTAGAGATTGATTTGTTAATGTGTTTAATCATACTAGCAAGTGTATGATATTAGTATGATATAAAGTTCTATATCTTTTAGATGTTGCTAGCGAATGCTTCTAGTGATGAATTACACCTTTATAATTATGTTAATGAATGTATTATGTGATAATATGTGTTTGTAATAGATTAAATAACACACCATATAATGATAAAGTAAGTTAAAATGGCTAAAAATAAACAAAAAATGAAATGAATAAAAGATCGAGAAGATAAGTAAGAAATATAAAGATAAGTGTCAATATGATGTAAGATTCTATCATTGGGAGTTAAACGATGATTAGTGATAAGTAATAAGTAAAGTGTGGTTAAGACATAAAGAATAAATATATGTGATGGCCCTTGATATTAGAAAATAATACAATATGTCGATGGTCCTTGTTATTGAGATAATACAATATGTTGATGGTCTTTGCTATTGGGATAATACAGTATGTCCATAATCCTTGCTATTGGGATAATACAATATGTCGATGATCCTTACTATTGAGATAATAGAATATGTTGATGATCCTTGTTGTTGATATACTACAATATGCTAACGATCATTGCTATTGGGATAATACAATATGTTGATGGTCCTTGCTATTCGGATAATACAATATGTTGATGGCCCTTACTATTGGGGTAATACAATATGCCGATAGCCCTTGTGATTAAAGATAATATGATGTGTTAAAGTGTAAGTAAGATAAAGAAAGTGTAAACAAGTAAACCAAAGCATAAGTAAATGCAAGAAAATGCAAGCAAGTGAAGCAAAAATATTAGTGTAAGATGGTATAGGTGATGGCCCTTGTTATTAGGGAACAATATAATATGTCGATAGTCTTTGTCATTGAAAATTAGTACAATGTGCCAAAATGTAAAGTAATATTAAAGGTCTCACTAATAGGAAAAAAAGAAAGTATGTAAGAAGATAAGAAAAGATATAAGAAAAATAAGTTATATAAAAAATAAACAAGAAGTTTATAAGTTATATAAAGAAATAAAATGTCAACATAAGAAATATAAGCATGTAAGCTTTAAAAGCATATAAGATATGTAAAAATGAGTAATTTAAAGGCTTTTGTCATTGGAGAATAATACAATGTGTCAATGTGTAAATACTATAAAAGCAATTGTCATTAGGGAATAATACAATGAACCAAAATATATAATAATGTAAAAGACCCACTATTAAGAATATGGAACTATATTAAGAAAGAAGGAAAATTTCATAAGACACATAAAGGAAATGAAACCATGATAAGAAGAAGAAAAAGATTTATAAGAAAGAAAAAATGTTAAGGAAAGAAAGAAAAAACATGTGAACACTAAGAGTATAACAATGTTTATAGATTATGTGTAGAAATAAAACTGTAAATTAAAAAATAAAAATGTCTAAGTCTCATAAATATAGAAAAATTCATAAGTTATGTAAGAAAAAAAAAAGTTTCACGAAAGGAAATAAAAGTACATAAACTACTAATAAAAGATAAGTCTTTAAGATAAGTAATTAAATGAAATGTCAAAAAAAGAGTGAAAGTACATAATTTTAATAAGAAGATAGAAGTTCTTAACCTATAAAAAAAATAATCAAACATATAATAGTCCTCCTATTGAGATATTCAATGGTAATATGATCAATGATAAGTGTTAAATGAACATTGAAAAGTGATAAATAAATGTTAAGAGAACGATAACGAAAGCTAATAAGTGGTAAGTGGAACATGGTAGATGGTAAGTGAGTAATATGATAAGTGACAAGTGAAGAATGGAAGAACTAATTTAAAGTCTTGATAAATGAAAAATGAAAAAAAAATGTGTAAAGAATAAGTAACCTAGCTAATAAAACTAATAGACTAAGTAAAAACACATGATATATGACAAGTAGTAAATGATTCAAGTAAATTGGAAAAGCAAAAGATGGTGATAAGTAAATAAATAAATAAATGATTATGAATGAGTAATATGATAAGTGTCATGAAAGTAAGAATGTAAATGATAAATACTATGGTAATGATAGATTTATTGAATATAGAAGTAGAATTTCATGTTTCATTATAAAAATATTTAGTTATGATTGTTAATTGTTTATGAATGTTGCATGTTTATCTTGAAATAATTTATTAATGTATATACATGTTAGGAAAGTATAGCATGAAAAATAAAATAAAAAAATGTTTATTAGAATGTATTTTAAGTATCTTTACCATGGATAAATTATGAAATTCTTATCAAGTAATTGAATACACACTTTGTCATTCAAAATATATTAGAAGAATGCTTTGGATTAGTAGAATCATGCATATTTTCATGTATAAATCTCATATAATGAACCATTGTGATAAATAAAAAAACCAGGTGATGTATAGTAGTTAATGGGATGTACCATTGCACATGTCTACATGCTAAAAAAGAGTATATACACTATATGCTAAGTATTTTATATTGAAAGATTCGTGCTCTAGTTTTTTAGTTCCGTTGTAAGTTTTGTATACCTACTTACGAGCCATGGAAATTAGCCTTCAATACCATTTTCAAGTGAGATTTAGTATAGCTGCATCTTTTGGAGCACTTGAGATTTGGGGAAAGGCATACGTGTAGATGTCATTCATAGTTTTATTTTTCAACATTACTATAGAATTTTTTTTTTTTTTGGATGTATTAACTTTAATACTCAATACTTGTGATTGTAAGCTTTACATTCTAAATATTTGTTTAGAGGCTTGTGCTTCCTATGTTGATGATAGAAGTCTAAGATATGAATGTTAGAATGTTTGTACATTTGTGTTCTTATTTTTGTTGCACATTTAGGATATGGTTAGTATGATGTTATTATTATTCTGTTGCATATGTATGATATATTTAAGATTTGTAAAACCAAGTTCTAAGTAATCTACATGTTCAGGTAAAAATAAAATTTTTATAATGATTGGAATATGGATTCGGTTAGTTCCAGATTCATGCCTAAATAAAGTTATGAAATTTGAGGTCATTACAACTTCAATGGGTAACCCACATTTGGTGCCTCTCGGGAACATAAAATCTACTTCTGGTGACTCTAACGAAAGTATAATTCTTCTCTTAGTGACTCCCGTGGAAGCTTTACATGTAAAATAATTGAGAATTTAGTCTCAGTAGAAATGTCTCTCCATAGGCCGATTTTATTATGGTGTCACGCTCGAACGATTGAGAGTTTAATCTTAATAAGAATGCCTTTTCATAGGTTATTTTACTGTAGTAGTACACTCTTCTTCTCTAGAGAGACATTCATTTAAAGGTTATTATAGATGTGACAATATGGTCTTCTAACTCTCAGAGCTTCCGTGGGATTTCAAAGTTTCAAATCTACTAACTTCGTTCCTCAAATGATTTACAATGTACAAGAGCACTAATATTGTTTTTGGATCTCTCTCACACAATAATGAAAGATTTACAAATAACTTGAATAGAAAACTTATGTATCTATACCCTCAAAGAGATTTTTTATCGTGTAAGAATACACCATTTTTCACGATCATTTTCCCTCCATTGTTGTAAGGTATTTTCCCCTTTATAGAGAGGGAAAAACTCTAATCTCACATGTCTTCAATGGTTTTAAAATCTTTGAAAAATTTTGTGAATTGGAATATATTTTTTCTAATTATGGCATGTTCGATCAATCAAACTCAGCCTTGATCGATCGAGTGGCTCAAAGTTTTTCTGAGCGTTAGGCTCAATCAATCTAAATCATTCTTGATCGATCGAGAATGTTAGATCTATCTATATTCCAGCTTGGATCGATCCATATTGATCAGATGATGTTCTTTTATGATATTTGTACCTTTTTGTGTGGAGAGAGAGCATCCATTCTAGGCTTTGGGTAGGTCTTCTAAACCAACTTATGGTATATTGGCTTAATCTTACCCATTTGTGTACCACTTACCATCCATTCTCATTTGAATTTACTTTTGATGTTCTGAGATTGGTTCCTTGAGGTCTGTTGGGTCCTAGCTTGCCAAAGACTTGTTGCATATTTGACTTTGTAGCTTGATGATCTCTAAACTTTTGCCTGTGGTCCATTGTCTTCCAATTTTGTATGACTTGCCCACTTGAACTATTCCCCTACTAGAGTTACATGACTCGATTACATAAACAATAAATACAAGCATGTACTCTAATTTTTAGGATCTTTACGGACATGTACTTTTACATAGCACATGTACTTTTACATAGCAATGGAATTGGCAATTACAAATACATTTTACTTTTACACCTACAATCTCCCTTTTTGTCAATTTCATGAGAAAATATAAATAAAGGAAAAGTACATGACTATGACACACATCCCAAAATAACCAACTCCCCCTCAAGTTGTATCCTACCTCTTTACCTATATCACACTTAAAAAAACAACCTTTCTCATAAAGGTCTTTGAGCAGTTTTAACCAAGTGATACAAAGCATGCTCAAAAAAAATTTATATTTATTTATTCAAAAGCAGTCATTACATATAAATTCATTAGCAATTGAATACACACTGTCATATAAATATATATCAGTCAATTCACCAAATATAAATTTTCATATCAATGATACAAATCAGTTAAGCACATATATAAGAGAACTTTTAGAGTTTTATAACTTTCATGCTTATTGTTGTTCCCAAATAAATAAATAAATAACTCATTATGTTATTTTGTGCTATTTCTTTTCCCCTTATGTATCTTAATTTTTCTATTTTTCGCCCCCTTAATCTACTACATTTTATTTTTATTTTTCTCCCCCTTAATCTATTTTCTTTATAATTTTTTCTCCCCCTTTTTGTCACGAAAGAGTAGTAATCAAGTTTTACCAATAGTATTGCAAAAAAAAAAAAAAAAAAAAAAATCATCAAATAACAATAAGGCACATAACATCTAATAGAAAAGTCAATTCATTAATGATTTAAACATTGCTAAGCATACAACCTGCAAAAATAGATTGTACATGTTCACATAAATTAAGAAAAACCTTTCAAAAACAAATCTTATACATTTACTCATTTGCAGAATCTTCATTTTTACTGAATCTTGAGTCCAATAAATCTCTTGGTCATTTTGGCTTCTCATGTAGACACATGTAAGCCTTTCACATACTCTCAAACACACTCAAGACATCTCACACATACCAATAAAAATCCTTAAGAATTCGAATCGTTTCGCATCTACTAGTTTTGTGAGAATGTTAGACGACTAATTTTTAGTTTCAACATATTTCAGTGAGATGGTTTTCTCCTCAACCAACTCTCTAATAAGATGGTATCTAATATTGTTGTGTTTAGTCCTAGAATGTGGAGTAATGTTCTTTGAGATTTGGATTGTACTTGAATTGCCTATAAATAGATTCATTGTGTTTTGACTCAATTCATAGTTTTTTAACATTTGTTTCATCCATAAAAGTTGCATGCATCCACTCCTTGCTACAATATTACTTAGCTTCGGCAGTTGATAAGGATATTGAGTTTTTCTTCTTAATGTGCCATGCAACTAAATAATTGTCAATATAAAAGCAACTTCCACTTGTGCTCTTCCAGTCATCAACATTACCATTCCAATCCGCATTTGTATATCCATCAATTTTATTGTTTGTATCAAACGGATACCACAAACCATATTTGATGGTGCATTTAACATACATAATCATTCTTTTAGATGACTTAAGGTGTGATTACTTTGCATTAGCCTGTTATTGGCCACATGCACCTATATTAAATGCGATAGCTGGTCTACTTACAAAAATTCCTTATAACACTCCTATAGAGTTTAATGTCTACACTCACACCAATAATGTTTTTTCTCACTTTGTCACCATAACTGATAGGAGTGTTCAATGGTTTTAACTTTGTCAACCTAAATTTTGACACCAACTCCTTTATAAACTTGGATTGGTTTATAGATATGTCATCTTTGTCTTGTCTAATTTGCAATCTAAGAAATAACTATAGTTCTCCTTCCATACTCATTTCGAATTCATTTTTCATTGTTTGAGAAAATTCACGTTACATTTCCTCGCATGTAAACCCAAAATGATATCATCCATGTAAATTTGGACAATGAGTATAAAACCATCATTTTTCTTAATGAAGAGTGTTTTCTCAACACTCCCTTGTGTAAATTTATAGTCTAGAAGGAATTTGGTAAGTCTTTCATTACCAAGCTCTAGGAACTTATTTCATACCTTAAAGTGTTTTCTTTAGCCTATACACATGGTTTGTCTGGTGTGAATCCACAAACTCTTCTAGTTGTTCTACATATACTTCTTGAAGTATCCGATTTAGAAAAGTACTTTTTGTAACCGTTTGAAATAAATTGAATTTAAAATGGCATGAAAATGACAATAGAATATTTATGGATTTTAGTTTAGTAACTGGGGAAAAAGTCTCATCAAAGTCTATGCCTCATATCTGTGCAAAACCTTTTGCCACAAGTCTTCCCTTGCTTCTAACCATTGTGCCATGTTCATCAATATAATTTTTGAATATCCATTTTGCTCCTATTACATTTTTATCTTTTGGTCTTTTATTCAAAAACCAAACATCATTTTTTATTAATTGGTTAAACTCTTATTGCATGTCAATAATCCAGTCTAAATCCTCAAGAGCTTCCTTGACTCTCTTGGGTTCTCTTTTAGAAGTGAACATAGATAGCTCAAAATGTTTTCCAATTAATTTATTATGTAAATAAATTTGTTTTAAAAATATTTAATTAAAAAAATATTTTAGGAGTCCAATCAATTCCTTAAATTCCTAATGATCATGTTCTAATGACCAAAGGGGTTAGACAACGATCATTTTATCATCCGAAGGGTCATTAAGGAATATTATGTAGTGGAACAATATATTTGTGAAATGTCTGTAAAGAAGGGCTTCATTGTTACTTTTTTTATTTGGGAGATCAATTGCAATTTTTGTAATTAGTGGTGCCACAATTTGTAATTAATAAAAGTACTAGTATCCTCAATGTAGTTTGACTTAATCAAGGATACTGGGCCTCACAACCTAAGGATAAGAATATCATAAGGATCTCACACCCCTTAGAGTTACTTTGGCTTCTCTAAAACTCTATAAATAGAGTACCCACGTTCAGTATGAGTCATGTAATGTTTTTGAAACTGTTAAAAGCACGGAGAGCTATAAAGCAAGTGTGGAGACTTTAGAGACTGGATCGGATTTGTATCTTGTGTCTGGTTTAACTATTGAAGTATTTTTCTTAACCTTACTCAATTTATATCTTAGTATTCCATATGATGATCATGGGAGAAGGTTTGTTCATAATCTGAATTTTTTAATGAAAATTAATAAAAAAAATTAATGTTTTTCAAATAATCGAAACAACAATTAGTATCAGACCCTTCCATGTGAAATTTAGAATGTAATTTTTATTATTTTGTGTTATTTATCTATGATAGATAATATTAAAATATAGAAATAAGTTTTGGAAATAATTTGTTAATGGTGGTTTATCATGAAATTTAAAGAGAAAAAGATGCTCAGAGTGAATCACGGACAAGTTTGATAAAGACAACAATTATGGGCTTAATTCAAAACAAATTTTAAAGTGGTTCATTTTGTTTGAATTTTGTAAATGTGTGAAACATTTTAGAATTATAAACTCTTATTTTGAATGTTTTAATGGTCATGGTACACTCATTCTCTTTTCTTTCTCTCCCTTCTCTCTTTTATATCATATGCACCCCCCTCAAGTAATCCGAGATTGCGGATTGGTTTCTTAAGGTTTCTTTTTTCATATATAATGTTTTAAAATAGAATAAAATAGTTTTAGTCTATGTAAATCATGTGGAAAGGGGAGAAAAACACTAATAATGGAGAAGAATATTTAAAGTTGTTTGATACAATATGGAAATGACCTAAGAGAATAAATTTGTTTGTCTTCATCCTTGATTGATTCCAATGGATTTCTATTAAAGTTTCTATAATTTTATTTAAAATTTGTAGAGTTTTTGAGCACCTCCAAGGGTCTTCGATTTCCATGAAGGCCAATCCACTAGGGGGTATCCGATACCACAAGGACAACCTTAAGAAGGTCTCTGAATGCCATAAAGGCCAACCCGCTAGGGGGTCTCCAAGAGTCATAAAGACCAACCTCATTGGAGTCTCCAAATTCCATAAAGGTGCTTTCCACATAGACCAACCCTATAAGGGTCTTTGAATGTCATAAATACCAACCCAATAAGGGTCTCCAAATGTCATAAAGTCATTTTCCATAAAGGCTAACCCCATAAGGATCTTCATAGTCATAAAGACAAATAATAGCTCGTAAAAATCCCCTACGACGACAAGGGTTTTCTGCAAAAATTCCCCCGAATAAGGGTTTATCCCCACATATTTCCTTTGGACCAGGGTAATTATTTAAAATTCTATAGGACAAGGGTTTCAAAACAAATTTACGTGTTCAAAGACGATGTTACAAATCCATACTTATCTCAAGTAATGTAACTACTACATAAATATGCTATAACACATATATTTGTATGTCCAATCACATAAAGAGTCCAAAACCAAATATGACAAACTCATGTACAAAGCTAAAATAAATTATGCAAATGAGGATAATTGTTCAAATCTATGGACATATAGAAATTTGCAGGATGTAAAATATTGTTATGCCAAATGGGACCAAAGATAACCCAAGGTAGCTCAAATGCTTTAAAACTCATGTGGAAATCCGATGAGTATGCTCTTCTAAATGCCAAATGTGAACATGGATGAACTCAACATGTTTAGGCTATCAAAACTACCAATTGACACAAATCATAAATTTCAACATAGAAATTCTATGATTCCAACATGAAAATCAATAGAATTAATACAAAACAATATGGATTAACGAGTGGCAAAGAGAATCCATCAAAATGAGCAATGGGCTTATGTAAAGAATCCTTAGGTATGCTATAAGATATGTAAATCATAGAGAACCGATCATGAGAACATAAATCAAATAGGTAGATATCAGAATATAGGGAATCAAAGGTACATCACATGAAGTCTTCATTCCTATTCCAATACTATGGGAATCCAATCACCAAACTTGCCAAACAAGGCATAAACCTCATGAAACTATAATCATTTTTAAAGAACTCATAGAGGTAGAGAAATAAAACATTCCAATTAAGTTTAAGTCAATAAAACTAGGATCCAAACATCAATTCCATGGAGAAGAAACCACGAATCTTCAAAACAAAGTAAAAAATCACATTTTTATTAATATAAGAATAGGAAAGTGTGCATATAATGCATATCTACTTAATATTTTATAGATACATGGGAATAGATGAGGAATCATTCAAATCAAAGTTCATAATTAAAAGAAGGAAGAATCTACAAGAGGAAGAGGTGCATATTAAGTATATTCACTTCCCAAATGCTCTCAATCTCTTGCTTTCAATGTTTCCAATTCTCCCAAAATCCTTCCATCTTTCTAACTTTCCTTCTTTTTATGTTATCTTAACCCTAATTAAAGTAAAATAACATTTGTGATTATCACTTGTGGGTCCCACACAAAACAAGTTAAATCTCGTGCTAGCATGAATCTCGAGTAGGATTCTGCCCAATTTTCGATCACTCAAAATTATTTATGATTGCTCAAAAATCCCATTTCGATCACTCAAATTAGTTTGAGCGCTCGAAAATACTTTCTATTTATCTTGTTGAGTGAGCAACCAAAACACCCGAACACACTTTTTCTCGAAAGTTACTCGATCGCTCGAGCTAAGTGGGTTCAACCAATCAAAAATGGGTTCGATTGCTTGAACTCCCCCTATATTGTATCCTCAATCCTCGAGGTTCATTTTTTGGAGCCTTTGGGTTATCCAAGACCTATATTATTGGTTTGACTCTCATCTAAACATCCCTAGGTCATATTTTGGGTGTTTAAAGCACTAAGGTTAACCTTCTTGTTCACAACTACCAAGGGTCCCATAAATAGACACATGGTGTTTAGTCTAGGTCTTTAAGACTTACCTAAATTAGGTGTAGGGTGCTACATTCTCCCCCCCCTTATAAAAATTCAGCTTTTGAATTTAAAGTGTATCTTATCCTTGAAACAAATGCAAATATTTGTTCCTTGTTTCATCCTCGCCCTCCCACGTGGTCTCTTCTTCCAAGTAGTTTCACCACAAAACCTTCACATATGGTAAAACCTTGTTCCAAAACACTTTTTCTTTCCTATCAAGAAGAAGCACATGTTGCTCTTCATATGAAAGGTCTTCACAAACTTAAAGTGTCTCATATTCTAAAATGTGTGAAGAGTCGTGCATGTACTTCCACAATATGGATATGTGGTAGACGATATGTACATGTGAGAATTCTTGTGGTAAAGCTAACTCATAAGTAAGGTCACCAACTCTCCTTAGGATCTCAAAAGATCCAATGAATCTCGGGTCAAGTTTACTTTTCTTCCCGAACCTCATTACACACTTCATTGGTGACACTTTGAGAAGCACATCGTTTTCTACCTCGAACTTAAGATCACATCTCCTCTTATTTGCAAAACTTTTCTGTCTACTTTGTGTTGTCAACAACCTATTGAGAGTAAACCGGATCTTCTTTGTAGTTACTTGGACAATCTTTTATAAAACAATCTCTCTATCTCTCTCTCTTGCCTACTTCCTCCCAACTTATTGGAGATCAACATCTCTTTTTGTATAAGGCCTCGTAAGGGGCCAATTGGATGTAGGGGTGGGCATGGGTTGGGATCGGGCTGGGCCATGGTAGGCCCAGGTCTAGCCCTATAATTATATATCAGGCTTGAGCTGGGGTTTGGTCTCGTAGGGGTGGGCTCGGGCCGAGGTTTGGGCCCGACCCTCATTAATTGACCAGGTCACAGGCCGAGCTTTGGGCCAGCCCATGAATTTTAAAAAAATAATAATGTTGAGATGTAGGTTTGAACTCTAGACCTATCCAAGGTTCAAATTTTCGATTTTGATGGATTATTCATCATGAGGATT
>JAOXJP010224158.1:0-11647 GCA_025762735.1 Platanus orientalis | reverse complement strand
TTGTTGCACCAGTTACATTTCACTTGTTTCTTGTCAAGGGTCAATGCAATACAGTGTGACCAACCAATGTATGAAACATTTTCTTTCCTGGTTGAACTTGACCCTAAAGCCATATCTTTCTATTCTTAGTCTAAACCTGTAAAAGAACACAAAAAACTGAAAAACACAAAATAATAAATATCCATCAAATTTAAATAAAATCAAGTCATTAACACATTATAAGATTGCATTTGCTAGACAAAAAATAATGCACTATCAAACTTACGGAAAACAATCTTTATATATAAAAAATAATTAATTTTTAATTTTGGATTAATTAATTTTTTTTATTCTATGAAAAATTCATGTTCAACCATAGATCAGTGGGTTTTGGTCCCAAACCCATAGATCTATGGTTTATTATATCATATATATACTATATATTTATTTTAGAATTTTTTTAAAATTTTTGAAAAAATGTCTATTTTTTACAAAAAGTTATTTTAATCCATCAAATGTCACTCAAATGTTGTTTTTTATGCAATAAATTAGTAGATCTACATCTAAATGTGTTGATCTATCAATTTATTGCACAAAAAATGAATCAAAACGAAGATTTGAGTAAAACGTTTTGTGAAAAAACCTTAAAATCTCTTTCGTCAATCCACTCAAATCCGTTAAAAAACAAGTTTTTGATCGCAGAAACTTATTTAAAACAACACACAATGGTGTTAGGATGCGATTTATCAAAAAAAATTATGGAAATCGGTGTATCGTAGAGCAAACTAAGCAAAAACGTGAAGATCATGGTTTACAATCTGTTTTTAACCTTACGGCTGATCCTGAGTTGGATCAAATGATCCAACAAAGGATCGCCCGATCCATGTGCTAGATCGCTGAATCGGCCAATCCGACTCATGGATTGCTCGATCAGGCGATCCAACACATGGATCGCCCGATCCAACGCCAAACCCGAGTTTCATGTCAAATCAATATCGAACCCAACCGATCCCGATCCAATCAGGGCGATCTGAACCCGAATCAGCCGAATTTTAGAACTATCATCTCAAGATGATGTCATAACTGCAACTCATGTTTTTATGGCTTTATATGCCTTGCAATGTAATAAAATTAGTCCCAGGACGAGTAGATACAAGACAAAGTATCTCATTTTCATTAGTTAGTTTCATCATCGAGCTTAATACAAAACTATGGTTATAGATATATTTAGTGATCTTTGACATTTGTTCTATAACATCATCTCTTCATCCAATTTTTCAATATCTTTTAGAATCAAGTTTAAACAATAAACGGCACATGAAAACCAAAAATTGTACAAAAT
Organism: Platanus orientalis; assembly: GCA_025762735.1. Taxonomy (NCBI): domain Eukaryota; kingdom Viridiplantae; phylum Streptophyta; class Magnoliopsida; order Proteales; family Platanaceae; genus Platanus; species Platanus orientalis. The sequence continues at coordinate 10,326 of JAOXJP010224158.1, read as the reverse complement.
TCTAACTTTTTCCTTACGGCGACATAGTTTTTTGTATTATCAATCACTATATTTACCACATTTTATAAACCAATCATAAGTACCACCTCCCTAAATAAATTAAACAGTAAATTTGTTGTTAAATAATAATATGAGGCATCAACTAACTTCAAGAAGATAATACGGTTCGCATAATGTACCAAAATATTTATAAGAGTCCTACCACAAATATCTGTCCACTCATTAGCCATCAAAGTACAACCACATTTTTTTCATGTGCTACAAAATTCTGATATATAAAGTTTTATTTCTTCTAAGTTTTTCTATAATAATATCCTATAATATCATCAATTGAAGTTGTTTTATAAATAGGACTAATACCACACATTGTATTAATCATACGTTGAAAATAAATTAAATTAATAACGTTGAATGAGATGAATGCATCATAATACCACTTTCCTACACTACTATCAGCATTCTGTTTTGTCTCTTTCATTACCAATATACTCTTAATTGTGAATTGAGACTATAAGTTCTTGATTGAAAGTATGTTTCTATTCTTTTCCCTTTCACTGTCCCTGAAACTATTGATGTCTTTCCTTTTTGCATTTGCTCTCTTTGTTGTTTGTAATCACCCTTTTAACTTTTGTTATCCCTAGTTATGTATATAGGTGTTCTTAATGCACCTTAAGACTTAGATCATATAAGTTTTGCTCCTAAAAAATTGTTTGTTTCATTTGTTTATTATTTTCATTATCATCAAAGGCTTACTCCATTTGATAGAAAACATTAGCGGGAACTTTCATACATGGATTAGCATCTCCTCATTACTCTACTAAGTATTTCTAAACCGATGAGTGCCTCTACCAGTAAATGTTTTTTGACGTTATTGACAAACAATCTTTAGTTTTCTACTATTTAAATCTGGGGCCTCAACAAAAATGTATCGATGTTGGGTTAATCCATACTCTTAACTATGGTTGATTGAGGGATAGAAGATGACATTGCCGTTGGAGTAGAATTCACATTAGAACATAAAGAATTCACAAAAAATATATTTACAGCCATTTTCATATTCTTCAAATTCATCATGAGCTTTCAGCTTATACAATAAAAGTATGGTTAATACTAGTTTTTTTTGTGCCTTAAACAAGATCTTACCATAGGAACCCACTTCCTTAAATTACTTAAACCATTGTATATAGATAATGAAAGGAATTAAAACAACCTTTAAAGGGTAACAAGTCATCTTTAAGTTTGTGAAAAACCTAAGACTTCTACAGTTGGAATTGCACTAAAAAGAAGATTTTGAAAAGAATAAAAATTGTAGGAATTGTTTTTAAGCTTTAAAGAGATAAGTTTATGGTTGGATAATACTAATCCTTCTCCGTTTTTGAAGCTTTTGTAAAAGATGTCTTATTCTTTAAATAACAATTAGAAAACGGACTAATCCAGCATGGGGACATTGTGTTGAGGCCACAGATCCAAATACTAGAAACTAAAGATTGTTAGTCTGTATTGTCAAAAAGCATTTGTTGGTAAAGGCATTCATCAGTTTAAAAAACACTTATCAGGACAATGAGTTTATGCTAATCTATGTAAGAGAGTTCTTGCTAATGTTCGCTATTAGATGGGGCAAGCCCTTTAGGACAATGAAAACAAGAAACAAAAGAAGCAAACAATTTTTGAGAAGCAAAACCTATATGGTCTAAATCTTATGGTATATGAAGAACACCTATATACACAATCAGGGATAACAGAAGTTGAAGAGGTGATTACAAAAAATCAAGGAAAGAAAATGTAAAAAGAAAAGAGATCAACAGTTTCAGGGACAGTGAAAAGGAAAGGAATAGAAACATACTTTCACTAAATAACTCGTAAATCTCAACCCACAATTAAGAGTATATTGGCAATGAAAGAGACAAAATAGAAGGCTAATAGCAATGTAGAAAAGTAGTTTTATACATCCATTTCATTCAACGCTATTAATTCAATTTATTTTCAGCATATGTTTGATATAGTGTGTGGTATTGACCCTGTTTATAAAGCAACTTCAATTGATGATATTACAGGATATTTATTACAGAAAAACTTAGAAGAAATGAAGCTTTATGCATCAAAATTTTGTAGCACATGGAAAAAGTGTGGTTGTACTTTGATAGCTGATGGGTGGACAGATATTTGTGATAAGTCACTTATAAATTTTTTGGTACATTATTCGAAACATGTTATCTTTATGAAGTTAGTTGATGCCTTATATGTTATTATTTAACAGCAGATTTATTGTATAATTCATTTAATAAGGTGGTAATTATGATTGGTCTATAAAATGTGGTACATATAGTGATTGATAATGTGGAAAACTATGTCGCCATAAAGAAAAAGCTAGAGCAAGAATTTTGTACCATTTTTTGGTTTCCATATGTTGCTCATTGTTTAACTTGATTTTCAAAGATATTAAAAAATTGGATGAAGAGATGATATTGTAGAGCAGACATCAAAGATCACCAAATACATCTATAACCATAGCTTTGTATTAAACTCGATGAAGAAACATACCAATGGAAGGGATATATTTTTCCATCCACCTACTCACCTTGGGACCAACCAATTTTATTACATTGCAAGGCATATTAGGTCATAAAAACTTGAGTTGTAATCTATGATATCATCTCAAGATGGATGGATTCAAGGGATTCAAAAGAAAAGACATTTCTTACAAAAAAAAAAAAAAAAATGAATGTATATTTTTTGGAAAGAATGTGTCATTATTATTAAAGCTTCAAAGCCACTTATTCATGTTTTACAAATGGTTGATAGTGATGTAAGGACTGCAATAGGTTACTTGTATAAGACTATGTATAGAGCTAAGAAAGATATCTCGTCATATTTTAAGAATAGGAATAAAAGATTGAAACCTTACTTGGAATTTTTTTAAGATCATTAGGATTTACATCTTCATAAGAATTTGTATGCTATGACCCTCTGCTTTTCAATACAGAGCCCCTCAAAAATTGATAAGAACTCGCAAACAATATCTGGGCTTTTGAAATGTCATTAAGAAGTATAGCTACAGAAATCGAAGCTTGAATGTGAGCTAGTGAGTTTAATTTGTAGGAGACAGTCAAGAAACTTTGGACGTACCTCAACTCTAAATACATGGTTTATAATGCTTCCAAGTAAGAATAATAGTTGTTATTGTAATTTAGTTTTACTCTCTTTCATTTATTAGATATTAAAAGTGATTTTGATTTTCAAATTTATGGTAAAAAATTTTGGAACTAGTGCTCCAAATCTCAAAAAAATTCTATTCAAGTGCTAAGCCAAACATGCAGTTCATCAAGTTGTAAGAACTACGAATATATTTAGACATATGCACTCTAAGAAGAGAAATATACTAGAACGTCAGCGGCTAAATTAACTTGTTTATGTACATTACAACTTGCAGCTAGAACCAAGGTTTATTTACATACTTAAAATTTTATTTTATGATCTTTTATCTATTTTAATTTTATTCTAATGGATAATTTTTTTTCCAAATTATAAAGTTGAACGAAAGGTTAAGGGCTATGATCCTACCTCCTATGTGTCTTTCAATGTTAGCGACATGTGGGTGTTGGAGGAGGGGCCTTCAACCCTAACAATAAAGTGAATAAACGTAAGAAAGTACTAAAAAACCTAAAAGTTATACTATGTGCAAGAAACAAAGAATCATGACATATAAATCAATATGCAAACCACTTATTATTAGTATGTCTAGCCATGCCTTAGATTTACCACATGTTTTATCATGCATAAGATTTTTTGTAAATAACTAACATCTTCGAGTCAAACTATCGGCAACCTTGTATAAAAACCATCGGATTTGAATCTTTTTAAGAGATTGGAATAAATAATGTTTCTTTAAATAGCTTTCACTTGTTTCACCATGCTTACCAAACATGGGAAGCGCACTTCTCATTACTTGGGGAAGCAGAATGGAATTAACTTCCCAAATGAGCTTCCCACCTTGTACCAAGGTTCCCTGCAACTATGGTTTGAACATGTTTTACAGATTTTAGATCATAATGGGTTCTGAATTGAATATGATGGATGAGATCACTATTGTAAAGAAATCTAATATAACTTGTCTTCCCTTACTCAGGTTTTGCAAAAATTGAGTTTGGATTCCATAATTGTTCAGCTAGGGTTTCGAAAACAATCACCAATGATGTTGAATCAAAGCTTCTAATTCATCATATTTCTTTCCTTTTTTTTTTATTTTCCATAAAAGCTTAAACAAGACAATCTATAAAATTGAGAGATATTGTTAATTTCCCTGGATTATCTCTTATTTCTCCTATGTGGGTTTTAAATTACAAAATATATTCATATTTTGTTTGTTTTTAAACTTGTCTCAGATTTAAGTAAAGGTTACTGAAAACAACACACCAAGAGTTCTTATTTTCTTTCTCTACCTACAAATACAATAGAATAGAATGAACAAGAATTTGGTAACATGCCTAAACCCAAAAGAAAAGAAGAAGGGAGGAAGTTTGGTGATTGGAAAAAAAAATGCCTAGTTGATAGGTTGACTGTAATTGTCTTTCCTTTTTCAGAAAAATATTGGTTAAAGAGATTGGAATCAACAAATAGAGAGACAGAGAGAGGCATCTAGGGCCTGTGGGAGAAAGAGGTTTGACTATGAAAATCTAGAAAGGGAAAAGAGAACACCTTGGTAGTGTTTGGTTCAGATTCTCAGAATCGATAATGGATCATAATCGATTCTGGGATCAAAAACGTCGTTTGGTTGAGATTCTAAGAATCGATTATGCATAATCAGCATCTGTTTTTTCGTCAAACGGGCGGGCGCTCAGCTCGATTCAGCGATTATTTTGTGACAGGGCGCAAAATTGATATGAAATTGATTATTGATTCTATGGCAACGAACAAAAAAGAAGAGGCTCTCTCATCTATCAATTTTAGGGCTTCCCAGTGTTGGCATCTTGAATAGACACCAGTAAGCTTCTTTCTCACCTCTCTCTCTCTCTCTCATCTCCCCCCTCCTTTTCTATATCTCTCCCTCGTCCCTTTGTCTCTGCTATCTAAAGAGAAGGACAGAGAGAGAACAGATCAAAAACGAGTGATGTGTAGAACAAGCAACAACTTCTCATTTCTTCATTCACTCGTTCCCGCTGTTGGCTGTTTTCACATCCTCAAATTCTTCTCTCTCAAGCAACTTAGAGATGGAAAGTAGCAGCAGCAGAAAGCAACCTCGGGAAGACGACGCAACTGAAGAAGACATCCCAATGATTGAAGAAAATGTCCCGATGGTAGACTTTAGCTACCATAACATACTCCCAATGGTGCTGTCTCAACGATGCGGTTGAAGATTCTGGCCTGCAATTCTCACAAAAGAACAAGAACAAAATTTTTCTATATGTATGTTATGAGTGAAGGAAGAAAGGGTCCACAGATTGATTGAAGGAATGGAATGGGCTTGGAGTTTGCTTCTTTGGTCATGTATTTGCTAATCAGCAGCTCTAGCTCTGCTTCTCCTTGGACAGAGCAGGAGAAAGCAGAGGAGTGGACGTGGAGGGCTACCTCCAGGGCCATGGGGATGGCTGGTGATTGACAACATACTTGATCTAGGAACCATACCACACCAGACTCCAGCCAGGCTAAGATACAGGTATGGCCCTGTTATATGGTTACAGTAAGGGGCAGTTAAAACCGTTGTCATATTGTCTGCTACAGCTGCAACAGAGATGTTCAGGAACCATGACCTGACTTTCTCAGGCCGAACCATCACCAAGGCCATGAAAGATGGGAAGGGATATCCATCCCCTCGTCCTTTTGGTAGCAGGATGTCTCTCATAGTGAAATGTCTTAGGTGAATAATTGTTTTGAAACAATGTTGAACCAAATAAAATCTGATTATGGATTCTGTAATCAGGGTATCCAAAGAAGATTCTGATTTTGAAAATCATTTTTTATAATCTGATTCTAAGAATCGATAATCATAATCAACAATCAATCATTATAATCCAAACCAAACAATGCCCTTGTTTAAATTTGACAAAACAGAACAAACAAAGGCTTTAGAGTATATATATATATATATATAGAGAGAGAGAGAGAGAGAGAACCGCAAGTGGATGATGTGAAGAGAGTTGAAAGACCATGCAAAGATTTATAGGATTTTGGTGTTTTTCATTGATATCTAACATTTATTTCTTTCATGAATGAACATCAAGAATGAAGAAACCTCATACCACTTCAAAACTTCGAACTAGGGGGCTATATCCAACATTGTAATGAGGCAGTGGATGGTCATTTTCCCCATGGAAAATATGATTATAGATTTCACCTTTCCTTCCATGATGTTTCCTTTTGGTTCCTTCCAGCTTGATGCTCCTGTTCTAAACTGCTACCATTAAGAAAATGTTGGTGCAACCCATTTTCATTGAATTTTCCTGTTCTAAACTGCTACCATGAGAATTCCTGCATTGAATTTTCCTAGCAATTATACCAAATAATAGAGAAGGTATGTTCCAAGTTATTTATACAAAACATTACAAATTTTCATTATTTATAACCTGGCTTAGGGGATTACTGCTGAAGCATCTTGGTACATGCTAAGATGTAACTGTGCCAATTAAATATATATGTTAATAGAAATACTACCACTGACATTGCAGTTAAACATTAAAACAAGACAAAAACCTTGAAAACATGTTCAAAAATAAAATTCAACCAATAATTACCTAAAGCAAATGAGTCATGTTGGAGAAGCGATGTTGAACAAGGCTTGGATTATTAATGCTCGGATTAGGTTGCTGGGACATGCTAGGATTGGATAGCTACAAAAAAAGTACAAATGCATGCAAGGGACACGATCTCAAATAAACATTAAGCATTACACTACTTAAAAATTTTAAATACAAAATGCATAGTAATGATTACTTGGACAACAATCTGACCCAGCGAAGAACCATGTTGACTATTGCTAGGATTGGGTTGTTGGCACACACTAGGATTGGATGGCTGCACAAAACATATAAAAATAGATAAACCATGATCTCAATCACACACAATGCTTAACAATACTTTATGATATCATTGATATATAAAAGACAAGATAATAATTACCTGGTCAACAACTTGAGTCATGCTAGGCTGTTTGTACATGGTGGGATTGGATGACTGATCAGTGGTTTGGTTTGGAATCATGCACCAATCCATATGATGACCACTCAAGAGATTCGCTCCACGATCAAACGACCCACATGGCGGAGGATGATCCTAAAATTATGATAACACCATTTCATTACAGAGCGCTAAAAACATGATTTAACACAATTTCATTATAGAGAATCAAAGTAATACCTGCACAAGTTCAGTTGGTGGAGGATGATCCAGAGCTTTTTTCTTCTTTGAGGCTCTCTCAAGAGCACCTGCTGACCTAGTAGAACCACAAACACTTTTCTCCTTATGCTTTGTTCCTCTTGTTCTAGTGGATGTTTCTGTATCAACTAAACTCACCCTGTTGCTGCCATCATCACAACGCATGCTCTTAGCACATTCACTAGTACTCTCAGCATCCAAACTTTCAACTGTTACACCTTCAGGTTGTTCACTTATTGTTTTTATGCTGTGTGAGCCCACAATCGATCGCTCAGGATTGGGTCTATTCTTCAAACTTCCTTCCACTTCTTGCAATATCTTGTCTGAGTAGCCTGCAGCAATTGCATATGCCTCTTCAGTTTCTGCAGCCCTTGCCGCCATTTGGATATACATATGACACAAGTCTTTATAACGCCTTCCTAACTCTGTCTTAGGGTCGTGCCGTAACCCTCGGGTATCTCTTACACATCTAACCTTCACATCTTTCGTCCACCTCTTCAATATGTAACGGGGAGGTATCATCCTGATATTCCTAAGATCAAGAACCTTCAAAGCATGGGTACACAGGATCCCTACAAACTCATACTTTCTACAACTGCAGACAAGTGTGCCATCTGATGAGTCAAATTTAACAGTGTGCTCTTGATGTTTCCCACGGATTTTCATTCTGTACTCGGTCACTGTCCCAATCTCACTACAGTTGTACATATCACAATTCAAGACATGCAATACTTCGTCCTGAAACATCTGAAATATAGCAGGTGTGTATTCATTTGCTGCATGCTTCAATATGTCCAATTGTGCAGGCAATCTAGGAGTGCTTTGACTTGCTCTGAAGTCAGCTTTTAGCTCTTCGTATCGTCGATCCTCCACCAATCTTTGGAAATGATGGCAAAATTGCAACATGTCATACTTAATGTTGAGATAAATCTTTAGTTGACCATTCATGCTTTCACTCCGTTGTGTGTTACTTATGTCTGCAGAAAATGTATTCCGTCCATATACCAAAGACCATTTCTCTCTTTGTGCAAACAATTGTTTGAGCCAGTCATTTCCCTTAAGGCTGTATCTTTCAAGCATCTCATTCCATGCAAATATAAAATCTTCTTCCTCGTCATGATCATATATACAACAGCTAAAATCTTTGGTAAAACTTTTAAATTCCTGAAATACACCACTAAGATACTTAGTTGCATTCTGGTATACATGCCATACACACAGACGATGATGCGTTTTTGGCAACTGTGAAGCTATTGCCGTTGCCATTGCTGCATCCTGGTCAGTAAAAATTGTCTTTGGTTTCTTTCCAGACATTGCCTTGAGAAAAGTATCAAACAACCACCTGAAAGAATCAGCCGTTTCATCATACAGCAGTGCAGCACCAAAGATGACGGTTTGCTTATGATGATTTACTCCACCAAATAGTCCAAATGGTCGACAATCATCGCTTTTTCTGTAAGTTGCATTGAAGCAAACCACGTCACCAAAATGTTCGTAGTCCATTACCATCCTTCCATCAGCCCAGAAAATGTTCGTTATCATATCGTCCACATCCACTTGAATAGAATAGAAGAATTTTGGATCTTCCACTTGCATTTTTCCAAGATATTCTAACAAACCCCCTGCATCTCCTACATGCATTTTCACCATCCTCTTGGACTGCAAATAATGTTTATACTCTACAGGAATAAAACCAAGGTTCACATGCCCACCAACTTGTTTGGCCATTAATTCCATCGTGACTCCTTGAGCTATCCCTGAAATCTCAGCCATGTTTGCTTCAGCAGCTTTGGCAGAACTTTTCCTGTGTGATCTTAAAAGCTGAACTCTGCTAGGCACTACAACTTCATGAGTGTGATCTGATATAAATTCAAACACGCGGTATTTGCCATTATATAAGGATAAAGAAATCTTCATCCTTGCCAAACAATCAAACCTAGTATTAGGACGAGGATTCTTTACATCATCATCTCGTTTATCCTTCCGACGGTGACCTTGACAGGAACAACAAAATGTCCTATCTCTTAACTCACCTTTGCGTACATGAGCATGACTTCTTCGAATGCTGAAACCCATCTTATGAGCATATCTATTGTAGAAATCATATGCATCCTGTTCTGATTCAAACTCCATGCCAACGTCCGGTATCCACTCTTTAGGGCATCTAGACTCAGCTAATTCTTTGCCCTTGTCTCCCATGGGAACATTGGACTTAGATAAGTCATCATCGGCATCTACATTTCCTGGAGTGTGACACTCCTCTGAGACAAAGTCCAATTTATGAACTGAATTAAGTTGACTACCCCCATTACTATTGTCATCAATATCCATTAACCTTCAATCTGGTTAACAAACCTGTAGTTAGAATGTACTGAGCTAATTACCATTATTAAGTTAGTGATAATCTATGCAACTTATAAAGCACCAACAACTAAATGCTCTTCTTCTTCTTCTTTGCAGACATTTTGGACATTATTATCCTTCCTATTTTCATAAATTACTGATAAATATTTTGGTTCAATTACGTATTTAAATGTCAATAAACATATGAGTAATTATCATCTTTCCAAGAAATTTATTTATTTTTCAAATTATTTAAATTGTTGAATTTTATGGGTTTTTCCATGACTTAAATGCCCCTACAAATTCAGAAAAGTGAAATATTAAGAGGGATACTTTTATAATTCAACAAAGTGAATCTCTACCACTCATTTCTAAATTTATAAAGGGCTGGAATCAAAAGCAATCTTAAAATCTAGAGGGTGAGACCGATATATCCTTCCCAAACTTGTGCCAAATGAAGAGGAAAACTAACAAAAAGCTGTATTAAAAATAAATAAATAAATAACCTACTGTGATACATGTTAGAAGTGTTCTTTGATGGTGAGGACCAATGGGCGACCCAGTGCACGAGGCTCCCGCTAATGCAGGGTCTGGGGAGGGCAAGATGTACGCAGC